>OZ024891.1:11524457-11811957 GCA_964017195.1 Siderastrea radians | reverse complement strand
GGAGAAATAGCTCCCCAGTCTGGCTCTTCTATTCCGGAGAAAAGAAAGCACGAGTTTGACGAACTCACTTATCCAACATTTCGTCCAACTTTTTCTCAGGAAAGCAAGCAAGCAGCACAGCAGCCCCTTTCTCTTTTTTCGGGTGCTGTTATAAGCGGAGGACATATTAGTGTGGCAATAAACACTTTAAATCAATCGCCCACACTTTCAGTGCGAGAGGAAAACCCTAGGAAAACTTATAAAAGAATCAAACCTCTTGATTCGGATTCTGACTTAAGTGTTTGTCAATTCAAGCATGCGGGTTCTGATAAGCAACAAAAAATGGAGTCATGGCGAACAATTTCATAAATCATGGCCGCCGCGCATGCGAATCGCGTCATTTCTGGGACTTAGATTTTATTACGCATCGTATTCAATTTACAGAGAAAACAGTGAAAATTAGGCTTACCTTGTTGAATTTTGTTCTGTCCCTCCGTAAGACTATAATATTTCAAAAGCGCAGAAATCTTATTTGAAAAAACATCTATGAGGTAACGAACACTGAATCCAACACGAGAGAGTCTAAAGAATCCCGCAACGAGAAAAGAGTATACGCGTCAGTATCATACATCAAAGGCATTTCGGAACGCCTACAAAGAGCATTTAAATCACACGAGGTCACAATCGTCCACAAGCCTGTCAATTCTCTCAGATCGAAAATGGTACAGGTTAAAGACAAAACTGAAAACCTAAAGAAGTGTGGCACAGTTTATCACATTCATTGTGATCAATGCAACAAACAATACATTGGCGAAACTTCTCACGTGCTTGAAACCAGAATTAAGGAACATCTTTCAAGGGACTCATCAGCCGTTCACGAACATTGCCAGCTCACGGGACATTCGGTGGATTCCAGCAAAACAAAAAGTTCTCGCCACGGAAAGTAACACGTTCAAACGCCGCATAAGGGAAGCAATTGAGATCCGGTTACGAAAGCCCTCTTTGAATAGAGACAATGGCTTCGAATTAGCTAACATCTGCCTTTCCTCGACATTAAGTTGGCAATCACCAACAACAGAATACAGACGTCCATACACTACAAGGAGACTGACACACACAACTATCTGCACTACACTTCGTTCCACCCACGTCATTGCAAACAAGCAATACCATACAGCCAGTTTCTGCGTCTCCGACGGATATGTTCTAATGATGTCGACTTTTCTGAAAAAGCTGAGGAGATGTTGACCTTTTTCAAACAACGGGGCTATCCTGAACCGCAACTGCATAATGATCTTCAGAGGGTCACAACCATCTCACGTGACGAGGCATTGTCTCCAGCGCGTCTCAATGTTACCAATGTTGATAGAGTACCTCTAGTACTTACTTACCATCCTTTCAACACTGTAACGAGAAAGATCCTTTTAGAGAATTTCAACATCTTATCAACTGATCCTGAGACACGTGGGATATTCCCTGAGCCGCCCCTCGTCTCCTATCGACGCGACAAGAATCTCCGGGATTTCCTAGTACACTCCACTAGCGGCTCTCAGAGGCCCCTTGATGCTGGCTCTTTTCCCTGCCGTCGTCCCCGCTGTCAGACATGCCAGTACATTACTTCTCAGACTGTTCTACATGGGCCCAAGACCTCACATACCATCCAAAATCGCTTCACCTGTCAGTCTGAGAATGTGGTGTACTGCATCACTTGCCGCCGTTGCACTACCATGTACATCGGTGAGACCGGAAGGCGCCTACGGGAACGCTTCGGTGAACACCTGCGTAGCATCCGCAACCGGTCTCCTGGGCTTCCTGTAGCTGAGCACTTCAACTCCGCCAGCCACACTATGGATGACATCAGGGTCTGCGGAGTCAAGCAATGCAGCGGCAGCAACACCAGTCGAAAGCGGCGGGAGATGCAATTAATCTTTGAGCTCGGTACGCTCAAGCCGGGCGGACTCAATATTAATTTCAGTTTTATTTGAATACTTTCATTTCACGTGCACGCGCTTTGGTTGTTCGTTTCTTGTGCGCGCGCTTTACGTGCGCATTTTTCAGTTAGGCTTTTGCATGGCGCAACGCGCATATTCCTGCACACTGAAGAAGGGCTATGCCCGAAACGTTTGTGCCTTTACAAACTATGACACCTTAACGTGTTTAACTCGCGTATTAACTTTTTCTTATTATCACTGGTGTCACGCATCAACTGAGCTTTGTCTCTTCTTTTGTTAGCTAACATCTATAACAGTATTTTAGCCCCCTTGAGACCCTTATGAAGTGATATAACCCTTCTTATTACTCACATTTCTACCGTGGCTGATGAAGTTCGGTTGGTCCGCACGAAATATTCCACTTCAACAGTTTTTAAAATTTTTATTGCGCTCTGAGTCAGGAAATATTTTATTATTTTTTAAAATCTATGAGGTAGTCTTCGAGCTATGTTGCGTACAGTTGCCGACGATTTCACTGTTCCCCCAGGTTTTGAAAATTTCATGCATACTTCATTCGATCCGCCATACTGTCTTCAACAATAAGTGATGAGGTCCCACGGCAAAATAGTCGGTTGCACTAAAAAGTGGTTCCAAGGTCGAGTCGCAGAAATCTTAATCAGCTATCCACACACCAAAGTAAGTTCGAAGGCAAAAATATGACCCACAAACCATTCATCGCTGTTCCCACCACGACTGAAAAACGGGTAAAACACTTATGATTTCCTAAGCCCGTGACATCTGGAAATGCCGACGAAATGAAAGATTTATAACCTTTTCACCGAACTCAACATCGGCTGCCATATTGAAAATGTTCAATTTATATTCAGCTTACATGACAACTTTAAATTTCACTTAGAGGTCCGCTGTACAAGCTTGAATAGAAGTTTCGGGCTGATTTTTCTCTGACAGTGTGACTTCGCGTGACAAAGTGGTGTGACAATATGGCTGTTGATTGCGCAATGCTTAAATAACAAGAAAACGTGGGTTTTTCTTCTTTTTAACTTGCTTTTTGATTTGAATGTGGGTTAGACACCAAAATTGTGTCGCTTAATAGTAGATTTTACGGTTTTTCACTAATTCGCTTAAACGAATATGAAAACTGTGTGAGCCCACATATCGAGCCGCTGACTGTATGAAATTGTTCGCCATGCTCGGGTTTTCACTTCTGTACTTCAAATTTTGAACTTCCGTAGAGCTATTTCGAAATATTTTCAGGATGTCTTATTTTATTCTAACTAGTTCTGCCTTTTAACGGCATTTTTGCTTGATAATTTAGATGTAAAGCATTTTACAAGGAAGCCATTTCAGTGCAACGCTCGAACTGTGAGGCGGCTTGACCACGCGTTGTTTTCCATTGAAAGAAAATAAAGATATGTTTATCTTTGAGTTTTGTTCGCTTATGAATCTCGGTATGTATATAATAAATAAGTTATTTCACGGTTAGTTCGCTTGTACAATTTTTAGTCACTCGTTGTGAATAAAAATCGTACGCGCTCACCAACCGTGAAATAACCTATAATTATGTTATTTCTGTGTTAACTTTATATGAATAAAAAAATATCTCGTAAAACAGAAACAAAAAAAACTAGCCTAAAAACATTTAACGCTTTCTCTGCATTGATGATCTTAAAGATGTCCAGTATCATGATTCTTAGTTTTTAATATCATTCCTTTTTAGACGTCCTTTTCGAACGGGAAAAAAAACATATCCTCCATATTGGGCTTCGTCGCTCGGCGACTCCGCCCGATAAGAAATATACCATCCTTCCAACTGGCCGTCAATACAATGCAATATTGCCGTCTCAAAATCGCAATTAGTTAATAGTATTCTGGCCTAATCGCACTAGAGGACAAAAAAAAATTAAAATCTCTCATCATGACGAAAAACCAGGTGCAACTGCGTTTTCTGCCCAAAACAAAATTTGTTTACCGCCAGACAAACTTTAAGGAGGCCGTCGGGTACCTCCGAAGCAGGCCACACTGATACAAATCTCGAGAAACAATAGGCAAGGGTGCTTTCATTCGGAAGTGATCTGACAGTTGATTGGTAATAGATTCACCATGAGGTAAACTTTCCACGAAACGTGACCATCACGCACTCGTGTCTCAACTAGCACTCTCCTTGATATGCACAACATGGCTATTTTAATCCCGGATTGCCAAAATGTCGACACCATATAAGAGGACTACCAGCACAGCTCCTTCAAACGACAGCTCGGACTCTCTGAAGGCCGAAACTGCTACAAGCGCAATTGCATCGTCACGGATGTCGGCCGTCTACTTTCCTCATCAGAACGAGAGAGAACACAGCACGAGAAAAAGCAGGAGCCGAGGAAGAACTCATAGTTTAGCCATGGGCAGAAAAACACGATTAATTGGAGAGTCGAGAGAACATGACTAAAGCGTGGACCAGATTTGTTACTTATTTTTCCCCTAGAGAGATTACGATTTTAACACAAACGTTTTGTCTCTGGGCAATTTCACACAAAATTTCTCTCGCCCAGTCTGAAGCAAATTTTTCCATTAGTGCGAAATTGGCCTTAATTCTTATCAAGGAGACACAACGTGTACTTCATTCATGTTTTAAAGCTTTTATTTGAATCGCACTGCATGTTTCAATCCCAACGTTAAAAGCTCTTTACGTGACTCAAGGTTTCATCTTATCAGTTAGCTTGACGGTAAAAGGGTATTGAAGGGTTTGACCATTTTTCTTCGTTTTTAGATATTTCAAGGTAATAGAGACAAAAATAACGCTGTTTTCAACACCTTTAATCCACCTATCGTGGCCCGCTTTGTTCGCATTCACCCAGTAGAATACATTGGACCTATCTCGCTGAGGATGGAGTTGTATGGCTGTCATTCGGGTAGGAACGTTTTTAGCTTGTGGCTCTACTAACATCGTAAAATATACAACTAATACGAACGATGCAAGTTATAAACTGGTAAAGCTAGTGGATACTTCCTTTTACCGCCATTAGTTTACAAAGGAAAATACAGACAAATGTCGAAAGTCTCACTTTAACAGCAAAAATTAACGCCGTTTCTGAAAACTCAAGCTTTTCACGTCAAGTATGTGTTCAAAATGAAGTAACGACACCCACAACTTTTGTCGGCGAGAAATTTGGTTTGTCAGGACACTTTCTGCATCGTTTTCATACGAACTTCAAGGCTCTGGAAGATCGGAAGTGATGTAACTTTTTTGCGTTTGACCGCTGTGAAAGTGAATACAAGCATCAATAAAAAAAAGTACCAAAATAAGCACGCAGATTGATTGAGGTACAACTTACAAGCCAAGGTCAAGGTTATTCAACTTGGGGCCTCAGTAGTGCTATAAAGCTAGAAAAACTAGTGGACATATAGAACTTTCCCTCTTACGTTGGGGCCAATTAAGCCCCAGTCCCAGCTGAACAGTGTGTATAGCTTTGTGTAAAGGATACTATTCAGGTAGATAAAACATCCATCACACACGCTTTAGAAATTTTGTTTAAATGACAAACTCTTCTTCTCTTTAGACAACCAGGTCAAGGTTGTTTTAAACGCCTTGTTTTTACTGTAATGTTGTATCGTACTTGTATTTGCCGATATATATATCTAAGAACCAAAAATTGCCTTCGACGTAAAAAGTGATTAAGTAAAGTAGAGTAGTGACTGTCATGAGATTATCTAAGGAGAGAGAGAACTGTATTAACGTATTTCTCCGAGCAAGTGCCCGAGATGGTTATTTCCTTAAATTTCATATATATATTTTATCGAGCTGAATGGACCACCTTGCCAAAATAAACCTTAAGCTGGCTTGGATGTTCAACAATTTGTTGTCCTTAGCAGTAAACAGTGAACTTGTAGTGAATTCAATGTTCTCATACCTGCGGTCAGCGGTCAAAATGGCGGCAACATGTTTCTTGCGAAGCTCGTCGCTTAAATGCTTTTTTATCGCCTATTCTTTAATTCTAATCTGTGGTACACATAGAGCAAGGGATATAAGGCGGCCGACGATCAGAGAATACAGAATTGAGAGGCGCTCTTGGAGGCGAAACTGATGATTATCCGATTATTTCTCACCGACTCGTGGGCCGCCATATTGGAATTGTACTCGTCGAACTGAAACGGAGGAAAAAATATCTGCATACAACACAGGTTTCACCGGAATTCTGTGGCGACCTTTCAATTGGAATATATGCTTTCATATGGAGATATTGAAAGCAACCCGGACCTGACAAGAGGCGATGACATATGCGCGACGCGTCAAAAGACGAACGGTGTTTTGACGGGTCGAGCAATAACACACACTAACACTGTACGGTCTGTGGTCACTCAATTCTCATACTTCATCAGAATGTTAATAATCTGCAAAAAAAAGTCGGAAAAAAGGCGATGCTTATGAGGGACCTAAGAGCTCAAGTGGTTTTTCTAACGGAAACGAAGATTGATGAATTTTACCCAAACAGCCAATTCTCAGTGGAAAGTTACAATATGTATCTCAAAGACCGTAAGAAAGGAGGAGGTGGCATTATGGCGTACTTTGCTTCATCGTTGCCGTTTTAGAAGCTCAAGTAACTAGATCTTATAGTACGATTAAGGCCTTAGCCATTGAATCAACCTTTGGAAGACACGAAGTAGCATTACTTGGCCCGTTATAGGCCGCCAAAAGCTTCAGGGGCTAACTACTATACTAGATTGGAGGACGAGCTGAACGAAGTTGTCTCCAGGTTATCACTGCAAAAGCAGTTCGTAGTAATTACTGGAGATCTTAACCTAAACAGGCTCAGACCAGATCAACGAGAAGGAAAGATACTACGTGTATAGAAGATGTTCATGGCCTGGAGTGCCTGGTTAAGAAGCCTACAAGGATTACTGAAACAACAAAAACTTTATTCGATGTCATATTAACGAGCAAACCTGATGTGGAGTGTGGTGTGCACAATCTCGAGATTAGTGACCATCTGATGGTGTATGGGTTTCTGACAGAGAGGGTAAAGTATCACACCATAGCAAAGTGATCACTTTTTCCGATTTCAAGAATCTTGATATTTAAAGACTGAGAGAGAGTCTCAATGAAGCACCTTGGCAGGTTGGCGAGATATTTGATAGTGTTGAGGACTGTTATGACTACTGGATAAAACTCCTACGTAACATCTTACAAAAACATTTGCCTTTGAAGAGAATGAAAGTCAGAGCAAGAGATGTTCCCTATATGACGACGGCCTGGAAATCTGCTATCAGGGCAAAACGTAATTATCCCAAAAGGTACAGCCAAAACAGTACACCGGAGAACTTAGATCTGAAGAGGAAATGGACGAATGAAGCCACACGACAAAGACGTATGGCTATAAAGCAATATTGGAAGGAAGTATCGCACGATCTAAGGAGAAGTCCAAAGAAATTGTTTCAAACTTTTAACGCTTTCTCAGACAAGAAGGAAAAAGAGGACAATACATCCATGGCCAAGGGAATAGGAACTGAGGATGATTTTATTGAGCATAGCAGTTTACGTTCAATCTCCACGTCTATGGAGGCATCAAATAGCCCTTTTGTTTTAGACCACTAAACCATCATGAAGTGAAGGATGCCCTTGAAACTGTTAACCCTCGGACTTACAAGCAAAGTCACACCCCCACCATGGTACAAGGGGGGGGGGGTTGATGGAACCCCTTGGGTTTTCGTTATGTTACTATATTTTGAAAGGATTTCATCTTTAGTAGAAAGCCTGTGGTGTGCTCTACAAGATGAGGTAAATATTATAAGTTGCCCCTCTGCGGGGGGCTGTGACGTCATTCAAGATGGCCACTATGTTGGACGCCATCTTGGATTTTACCGAAAATTAGAAATTGTCAAAAAACGTTAAAAATTGAAATTTTTGATGCTGGACTTGTAGAATATGACATAATTAAACATTTTGCTGCTTTTTGTTGACATTTTTTGCATTTTTCACCTAAAAGGGTAAAAAACACGAATTCTTCTTCAAAAATGGCTTGACCACCTATAATAACCTGCTACTTATGACGTCATATCTCGTAACCATAGCAACCGATTCTCACCAAACTTGTGTCAAAATGTGTCTTATAGATATGGGCACAGCTACTGAAAACGGCAAGTCTAGATGATAATTCGCCTCCGAAAACTTCCAGGAAAACCTTATGGGGGGTGGCATCCCCCCCCCCTTGTACGCCCGAGGGTTAATACACGAAAATCAGCTGGATGTGATGGTATTCATCCTAGGATTTTAAAACTGATGAATGATTAATTGACATCATCACTTACTACGATATTCAACATTAGTATAGAACTAGGGACGTGTTTATCGGATGGGAAGATAGGCGAATGGGTACCAGTGTTTAAGAGTAATAATAGAGAGGAAGTAAAGTATTACCGGCTGATCACAATTTTACAAGTTCTTGACTAGCTGTTTGAGAAGTTACTGAGAAAGCAGTATACGGAGAGCATGGATCTTAAACATAGCAACAGCTTGTCAGCTTATCGAGATCACAGTGGGTGCGATACCACATTACTGAGACTAGTTGAGAAATGGGAGATGGACCTAGACAATAGACAAGTTGTGAGAGTACTATCTTCAGACATAAGTAAGGCGTTTGATTCTCTTAGCCCACCACTACGTATTAAGAAACTTGGAATCATACACTTTTTGAGGAAATGCCTTTAACCTTCTGCAGTCGTATTTCTCTCATCGACAAAACAGGGTCACGTTGGAATCTGTGTCTAGTCAAAGGAGAAATATAACAAGAGGTTGCCCTCAGAGGTCACCATTTGGTCCCCTCGTGTGGAACTCATTTCAAAACAAGAAAAGCCCTACGAGCATTAGACCCTGCCGTTGTTCTCCCTTCCCCCAAGTGTGCAAAATATATTACGGTCACTCAAGATACGAGCCCAAGTGGGGTAAGGTGAGTTTGCGACGAACATTTGTTTGGCCAAGCGAAAACCGGAAGTCTGGGGCTATTGACCACGAAAAGAAAAACAGAGAAATGAACACGAAAGAAAACAAAAATGGGTATTACTAGGCCCCGTCCTGACTCAGGAGGAAATTTCTATGCATGCAGACGATTATTAAATCTTTGCCTCATGCTTGTCTACTAACATCGTTGAGGACAAGTTGCTGCGTGAAGGAAATAACTTCACTAAATGATAGGAGGAATACCTGTTACAAGTGAACGTTCAGAAATGTCAATCCATGTTGCTGTGTTCTGGGAGAGTGACAAATACACTGAACCTACAAATAGGTGGAGTTAACACAGAACAACTGAACTTATTAAATAGTTCGGTGTACTCTTGGACTGTGAACTGAATTTTTGTAAGTATATCAGTTTTAATTGCAAAAAGCCTAGCCAACAGGTTGGAGTTTTGAGACGTCTAACGAAACTCATACCCACTAATGCTAACTTACAGCTATACAAAGCTGCCGTATAATGCCTCACTTGACTTATTCAAGTGCTATTAAATAAGTGCAGCACTATTTGGGAATTCTGCAGAGCCTCGAACAAACGAAAACTAGAACGACTACAGGAGAGAGCCCTCAGGCCAGCTTTCAACAATAAGTCAGACTCGTATGACGTACTGCTTCAGCTGGCTGAGCTCCCTTCACTTGCCAACAGAAGACTTCAGGAAATAGCTATTCTTATGTTCCAGCAAAGAGGAATCTACTACCGCACGTATTATGTACAGGAGCCGTTTGCACTGAAGGCAAACCGTGAGAGGAGATGCTATTTAAGAAAGTCAAATTTTAATCGGCCTCGTTTTAACCAGGTTAAATATACGATTGAATATGGAAAGCATTCATTAAAATACCTTGGTCCTTTTCTTTGGTCGAAATTAAAGAAGGAATTACGTGCCGAGGATAGTCTGAACAGATTCAAGACGAAAATAAGGAAAACTGGCCTGACTGCCTTAGTTGAAGATGGTTGCGAAAATTGCATGCTTTGTAATAATTAACCTTCTGACCATTTGGTATTCAACATTTATCCTGTTATCCTATTTTGATGTGCAAATGGGTGTGGATTTTCGATTTTAGCTTTGTGATAGTTTAGACGTGTCTTGTGTAACTATTTAGTATGAAGCATTTTTGGAGTTTGATGTGTAAATGGATCTAGTTTTTAGCTTTTATACTATATAGCTTTATATGTTGCTGTTATCTTTTATTTGTGTCATCAATTAGTGCTGTGCTACTTCTGCTACTAATTGTATCTGTTTTTCTTCCTGATGCAGAGAATGGAAACTACTCTCGGTGGAGTGACTGGTCTCCATGTTCTGTAACTTGTGGAGCGGGAAGCCGCTCCCGAAACCGTTCTTGTACAAATCCTCCGCCGGGTCCTTATGGAGATGACTGCTCTAAACTGGGATACAGCACCGAGACAGAGGAATGTAACAAACCAGTTTGCCCAGGTAGTACTCGGCAAGAATTGAAAGTATAGTCTATGTTTATATCCTCGAATTTTTCAATGACAATTTTCTAAAGAGAAAAAGATTCAACGGGCAAAATACCAGGCGCTGTAAAAGCAAACTGAAGCCGATCCAGGAAATGTGACTTGATTCAACCAGCATGAAGACGGCTTTCGCAAAAGGCAACAAATCAAAAATTAAACTTGAGGTTTACATCCTCATGGATTTTTCGAGAAAACTTACTAGTTAGTTAGTAGTAATAATATTGATGAGAACGAGCGGTTCAAACAACAGCCGCAATATAAGAAAAAACAAACAAACGAAATCTATAGACTGTTAGAGAAATTTAAACAAAACTAAGTGAGGCCTCTTTTCATTTGAGAACTGTCTCAGTGAAATTCCCCCTTTACAGACAGCCATTTCAGTTTGGCCAAAATCAATAAGTACATAAAGGTATTTTAATGAAATTGTATCAGTCTTTTCTGCTGTTCTGACAGACACAGGCCAGCAGAACTGACAGCAAAATCATATTATGGTAATTTTATTTAAGTGCCGAAACCATTTTCGTCGAGTAATCGAACTACACATTTCTCATAGCTCATGTCTCAAGTCTATAGCAATTTGGCTGCTGCAAAATTATGAATGGTTTGAGAAAGAAGCTCTTTTGTCATATGCTATCAACATTTGTCATCACCATGTACACCATGTACCTTGCGATGTTGAAACTACTTGGTCTGGCCCTAAGAATTAATTTGTGAAACTACTTTATAATGTAACCATAATAACCCGTATTCCCAAATGGCGGCTGACCTGGGGCGAGTTGATGGAATCGAGCATGGAATCGAGCGTTTTTTAGGATAGTCGCCGAAGGAAGAATGAAAACATGTCTGTTCTGTATGTAGTTTTGTACTTCGCGAGGGCAATATCCCGGTTCCTGGATCCTCTTTATGTGGAAGAAATCTATCTTAGCCGATCATGAAAAATTACGAGTTAAATCTATTGGCTTTAATGCTGCAGTGGTTTCACTTAATTTCAACATGTTATTAAAAGCGGTAAGCTTGTATCGCTCGATTGATCTGTTGATTCGATGTTGATCGAGTTTTTCATCTGACATAATCTATGCTAACCCTTCGTCTTCCTGAATTCTTTAGAGTTGAACACTACACCAGTCAAGGAAAGGATTGTTTTCTTCTTTATCCTGAGACAATCTATTGTACACAAGCCGAAAACTTGACAATCTATCTCTCTACAAGGATGACTAGTGTCTTGTGATATGTAGAGTTTGTAAATCTTCGAGCATTGTTTTTCTGGAAAAACATGTTGATTGCAGTGTCCAAACGAAGAAACATAAAGTTGATCTTTAAGTGAAAGATGATAAATAAAATTGCCAATTGTCTCTTACGGGATCCTTTCCGCAATGCGGACATGGAACCGTCGATCTCTTACTGAGGTAAAGTATATTTGCGTCCCTTTGGCTATAGATCTCATCGTAAGAGTTAACTTCCCAACATTTTTCAGTCCTTTCCCCCTGGGTTTACATCTGTCAGCATTTGCTGAATCGTGAGCAAGTTTGCGAACCCATCATAAAACGAAATAAGATCAAATTCTGCAAATTATCTATGCAAACTTACTTGAATTTAACTGGGCATTTAACATTGAATTGACGCTTAATTCGGCGTGAGCATTTCCCGATTGGATTTAAGAGTTTTGGAGTTGTTCTTTTAAAATTGATACTTCCTAATTTAATCAAACAATTTCCCTTTTGTATCACAGTAGAGATTACTTGCATACCGGACAAGAAATTACTCTCCCCGTCTGTAAAAATTTCAGAATTTGCGACTTATACCTTGGCTACTACAAGGCACGATACAACGCTCAATTTCTCAAGTCTTGCTAATTTTAACCCTCGGGCGTACAAGGGGGGGATGCCACCCCTCCTAAAAGGTTTTCCTTGAATTTTTCCAAAACGCATTATCATCTAGACCTGCCGTTTTCATTAGCTACGAACCTATCCTTAAGACACATTTTGACATAGGTTTTGTGAGAATCGGTTGCTATGGTTACGAGATATGACGTCATAAGTAGCAGGTGGTCAAGCCATTTTTTAAGAAAATTCCTGTTTTTTACCCTTTTTAGGTGAAAAATGCAAAAAATGTCAACAAAAAGAGGCAAAATGTTTAATTATGTGAAATCCTACATGTCCAGCATCAAAAAGTTCCAATTTTTAACGTTTTTTAATGATTTCTAATTTTCGGTAAAATCCAAGATGGTGGCCAACATGGCGGCCATCTTGAATGGTGTCACAGGTCCCCAACAGCGTGGCATCCCATAATTTCTACCTCATCTTGTAGAACACATGACAGGCTTTCTACTAAAGATGAAATCTTTTTGAAATATTGTAGCATAACGAAAACCTAAGGGAAAGGGGTTCCATCAACCCCTCCCCCCCCCAATTGTACCACGGTGGGGGTGTGACTTTGCTTGTACGTCCGAGGGTTAAGGTGAGGTTTCCAGTAGTGTCGATGGTTTTTCTGCCCGAACAGAAAAAATAGAAAACTAAGAGGTGGTTTATTTAATTCTGTAACCATTGCCCTCAAAGGCTTGAATCCGTGGGAAAGCAAAATTATCGGACTCTTTTCTCATGAGAGTCTACGTTTCCCCTCGGATTACAACAAGAAGCACACAAATAAACATAATGATCTGAGTCAACCTGAATGAAATCTGTAACCAGGAAGCTTGCTATTAAAGACGTTTGTACTAAATTATGTGCTGAGTTGGCATACCCTAGCAGCAAAATTATTTTTTGTTTATCCTAAAATGCCTCGTTTTGGTGCTAGATACCAGGTTTCTTCCCTTGCATCCGCCATCTGTGAATAAGGTGTATACAGCAACAGTTACCTTAAGAGCTCTTGCCCAGAGTACAAACATCATTGTCATTTTATATTTTTATATAGAGAATGGCAATTACTCCCAGTGGAGTCCATGGACCCCATGTTCTGTAACTTGTGGGGCTGGAAGCCGCTCGCGATTCCGTTCTTGTACAAACCCTCCCCCAGGTCCTTATGGAGAAGACTGCTCCCACTTGGGAAATATCACTCAGACAGTGAAATGTAATGTTGCAGTTTGCCCAGGTAGGCAATACAGTTTTACTGGAGTGACAACAACTCATGGTGGGTTTCTAATAAATTATCTTTCAAAAAGGCAGCCTGTGATTACAAGGATGGATGAGAACATTATGCTACAATAACGGTGATAATGAGTGGGTCGAGATTTGCTAAATAATCTATTAGAGCCACGACAGGGACGGAGACTAAAAAAGCTTGATCTAGAAAAGTAGTATAAATCGCAAAAACATTAGCTGTTTACCGACGTTTGTTGCAGGGGAAGAAGTCCATGAAAGGCGGGGACTGTTCGCTACAAAACCACTCTATTAGCAATTTCTTATCTATCTATCTATTTATTTGCTTATTTATTTAGTTTTTTTTTGGGGGGGGGGGTGGGGAACAAACAAACAACCAAAAAGCATCCACATGGCATAAAGGTTACATTGCGCTTCTAAGCTCATTCTGCTAGATTTTGTGCTTAGATTTTGTGCTTAATTTTGCGCTGCCGTTCATTGTTTGACTAACCTCTTGATAAGTTCGAAATACAACACCGTGTAATAAAGCACGTTCAGTTAACTTAAACAGTTTTTCTGCTATTCTTACCTGGTATAGGTGATTCTCACGCTGCGGATAAACAGTCAAGTAAGTATAATTTGTTAGTAATCCTAAATTCAGCAAATTATTACCTCTGGGATCGGAAATACAGAGCTTTGGAACCTTGAATCCAGCCCTAAGAATCCCAATACATTTGAAAACTGGAATTCTAAGAAATGAAATCCGGTCAACGAATCCTGACTCCAAACTGAGAAGTTCAGGATCAAAGACCCTCTTGGATTACCTTACATGGAGCGAACAATAGAATTTAGTTTAAGCGTAATAAAAGGCTTTAACTTAAAATCAACGACTAAAGTGTAAACAACTGACAAACATATTGTATCTTCCCTTTGACCATTACAGCAAATGACCAAATAAAGGCCCACTCTCTTATAAATGCCCCACAACCAGTAAACGCGCCCTTCCATAATTAGGATAAACAGTACAATGAAGTAAACTAAAGATAGTTGATGTTTCCCGTACACTAAGAAAAATCAGCGAAAATTATAGCGCACAACTTAATATATAGATTTAGCCAAGCCTAAAAGCGGAGCTGCGAAGCAATAAGCTGGTGTTCGTTTCTCAAGAATAGCCCTGAAACTTTTTGGTCCCAAATATATCTCGGGTCTTTTTTTTGACTCGTTCTCTTTCAAAAAGTGTTTCTCAAAAAGTCCGAAAGTGTTCCGAATTGTTCTCCAATATTTTGGGGATCTGTTCTGTGAATCCGAGCTCGAAGGGTCATTTCAGAGGCTGAGCACAGATTGATTATTTTTTTCGGGCATCACACTGAACACATATTTTACTCACGAGCCGTCTTGCTTGGTTTTTGCAATGTTTCCATATCCTGTCATTTAACTGTCAAGGCTTGTTATATCTCCTTGGATTATTGGCTGTTCGCTTGAGTGGATTTGAAATGACGCTCATTTACAACAACAAAAAAATAACTTACTGTGAAGTAAATCAGGGTTATCGTTTTGGGTTTTCATTGTTTTTGGATGTTAACGAATGTAACGTTGCTATGGAGATTAGATTAACCTCGCCCCAGGACTTTGGGGTGATGAACACGTGCGTTGTTGATCGAGTGCATAAGTCGGCCATCTTGGAGTCTGCTGTAAACTTTCGCTGTTGTTGTTACAAGACGTTATTAAAGAGAGCTTATCTATTAACCGTACACTGGTGAGCAGCGGTGGGATCGACGAAATGGCCACGAGGGAAATTCTGGAAGATGTAATCGAACGGCTAACCACGCAGTTGAAGTTCGCGAAGGCAACCTTGAAATCGACTAGCGAAGAATTGCGACAAGCATAGGAGAACCTTGAAACCCTGGAGAAAGAACACACACAAGTCGTCCACCAGATCGACGAACTGAAGAAAAAGGAGTCTGAGCTAATCAGTGAGAGGGATGAGGCAAGGGAATCGGCGAAGAAAGAGCTGGAGAAAGTATCGGAGATGGAAAGCAAGCAGAACGTTAAGGGACAGTCGGCGACGTCGACGAGGGTGAAACCCGAAAAATTTTCGGGTAGTGGCAACGACACAGACTTCCAGGCATTTTTGGATCAGGTCGAGGCGTGTGCGAGGATGAACAGCTGAGACGAAAAAGAGAAAGCAAATCAACTGATCTTGAATATGAAGGAGAAAGCGCGTGTGGCTATGTCTCAGCTCTCGTCGAACGACAAGAGCTTGTACGGGAGCCAGGCTCTACGCGGAAAAATCGGAATGCGCCAGGTTCCCGAAGCCGCCAAAGCTACGTTCAAGGCCCTACGTAAAAAGGTGGGAGAAACATTGTTAGATTTAAACATTGATATTAAACCCCTGTCTGGGGAGGCTTACCCGACCTTGAGCCCAGCTAGCTTGGAGCAAGCTTGTATAGATCATTTCACTGATGCACTTGGGGCAACGCTTGTAAAGGACGTAATTCGCTCTAGGCCCTTGAAGTTAGATAAAAGCCCTGTCAGAAGCTCTGGAGCTTGAAGCGTTAGAACTTGGAGCAGTTAGAATGAGAGAAAGAGTCGTGAACAAGGTGTCAACCGGTGGAGAAGAAACTTGTCAAGTGCAAAACCTACCTCTACCAGGCTGGGCTCCAGAGCTCTCAACTATGATTGCACCAGCTACAGCAAAGGCAGCAGCTGAAGCAGTGGCTAATGCTATCCCTTCAAGTGGTGTTCAAGGGAAACCTCATGCCCTTCTTATGTGCCATTGATTGTTGGAGCGACGGCTAGTAATGAAGCCACGACTTCTGTTCAGGATGAAAAACCAGTCGGAACCCAGACACCCACCCCCACGGTGGTCCAGTGCTCACCTCAGAATAGAGCAAACCAAGGACAAACATCTGAATGCCCTGCTGCAGTGGCTGAAAGCAGGAAGGAGACCCCCTAAAGAAGGTATGGAAGGGGCCAACCGACATATGTGGTCTCTGTGGAGCAGGAACGATCGGTTGCTATTGCAGGATGAAGTGTTGTACCGGCGATGGTTTGATGAAAAGACAGGGCGTGAGAGCCTACAGTTAGGTGTCCCGCAGAATTTAAAGGGCCATCTGCTGCAGGAGTTATAGATGACCAGTGCGGAAACTTTTCGGTGCGTAAGACTACAGACATTGTGCGGAAACCCTTTTACTGGTTTGGCCATACTGCGGATATTAAACTGTACTCCCGAACATGTCACACATGTGGCTCCAGAAACGGACTAATCCCTCGATCTATTAAGACATTTTATCCACTGGAGAGGATTCAAATTGATGTTCTCGGACCACTTCCAGAGACCAACAGAGGAAACAAGGTTGTTGCTGTTGTGGAGGACATGTATGCAAAGTGGGCCGAAGCGTATGCTTTACTTGATCAAGTGGCCGAGACAGTCGCGCAAGCTGTCATGGACAACTTTGTGTGCCGCTTCGGTTGCCCTCGAGGAGTGCTTAGCGACCAGGGTCGTAATTTCGAGTCTCGGACATTCCGGGGGTTGTGCAACTTGATTGAGTTCGTCAAACAGAGGACAACACCATACCACCCTCAATTCGACGGAGGTGCTGAACGGCTTATCCCAACAGTTACCAGTGTTATTGCTAAGTTTGCAGAGGAGCAGAAGGAATGGGATCAATGGGATCTTCCTAAGGTCCCCCTGGCGTTGCGAGCATCATCCCATGAAACAAAAGGGTTCTCTCCAAGTATGCTCATGTTTGGCAGGGAACTGAGGTTACCTAATGACGCAATGAGGGACGAGCCTCCAACGGAACAACCTCCCGATTACCCATCTTCTGTCAAGAAGCAGCATGAAATCCTTAAGGAAGTACAGGAACGGGTGGAAGAAAATCTGAAAACTAGCCTCCGTCACCAGAAGGATGTCTACGAGGCACGCTGCAAAGGAAACTCAAGACCGTAACAAGTAGTCAAAGTCATATCGGATGTTACCTACAGAATACAGTGTGAAGAAGTGGCTCCTGCAAGGGAGAAGCGGAAGACGAGAATGATTGTACACTTTAACCATCTTAAACCGTATCACGCCAGGCCTGCTCAGCTTCAGCCGACGTTGCACGATGTCAAGGAGGTCGCAAGCCAGCCTACCGGTCTGACTGTTGGAAAGCACGCTCTGATAGAGACGCCAGAGAACTCCGCCATAGATTCCCTTCCTGAGGATCTGTCGGCTACGGAGAATGCCACGGTTATCATCCATGAGTCTGACTTGCAACTAAGACGTTCAGCCAGGATCTTCCATGCTCCTGCCTGGACGGGAGACTTCCTCTTAGGGAAGGACATTGATAACACCCTTCCTTCGCTAGGGAGGGGGATGAACACGTGCGTTGTTGATCGAGTGAAAAAATCGGCTGTCTCGGAGTCTGCTGTAAACTGCCACTGTTGTTGTTACGAGACGTTATTAAAGAGAGCTTATCTATTAAACGTTACACGAATAACACGAACTGCCACTAAGAGTCTAGTCAAAAATTATACTGACATTTCACTGGCATTTTACTGGGATTACCCAAAAGAAGGATTTTGGGAGCTTCCAAGAACCTGTAAATTATCGAACAAATGTCGCGTAAGTTTAGCGGCCGCGAAGAAATTCGGGCACTTTGAGGAACACACAGAAGTGTTTTCGGAAGCTTATTGGGTGAAATAGCTCTAACCGACAACTTCTTCGATTCGCTTATAGTTACTTATTATAAATAACTGTTAAATTTCGTTCTCTAACTAGAGACCATTGAGATTGAAAACAAACAAACACCAAACATGCTTTAAACTATGGCATAAGTTTTGCGGTTGCGAAGTAACCTTACATAAATTTGGGCGCCTCGAGTACCGCACAAAACTGTTTTCGGAAGCTTCGGATAAAATAGCTTTAAACCGACAACTGTTTCGCTTAAAAGATTATTACTGTTGAAAACTTCTAACACAAGAAAATCGACATTTGCACAAAGAGAAGGACCCGACGGTCAAAATTGAGGACAATTATTCGCCGACAACTCACTAAAGTGACGCTTGTGTTGTTGTCTTACGACTGTGTTTTGACCTACTGTTATTAATAAACAAACACAAAATAATGGCCAGAGAAATCATTTTTCAAAAAGTTTATTAAAAAATCCGTTAGTTTATACTTAAATGCAATTCCCGTTACACTTCCTGCATCGTGGGTCCGTCCACGCAAAGAAAATCGGCTGAGCATGACAAAATATTATATAATAAGACTACATCTGTCTAAAATCTGAGCACGTTTTCTAATAATTTTCTAAAGTCAACGTCAACATAAATAAAAAGTAAATGACAGATTTCTAATGACATAAATTAAATTTCCATTTCAAAACGTAATTTGATGTTTTTTCGCAAGTTTAAAACTTCAGTACTGTCAAACAATCCTTTTGCTAAATAAGCTTAAGCTAGGAACCTCTTTTTCAAAAGTGACGATGGCCATGCGATTTCCCGCCAAGAAAAACGCCGGTTGCCCAAAAGAACCGCACGATTTACCGCCAAGAAAAGATGGCATACTCCACCCCCGTTGGGTTGCCTTGGGACTCCCCTCCCCCCAGCTCCCCCAGAGTCTGTACAGACGGGCGTAGGCTGACGTCACAACCAAAATTTTTCGCATCGATAGGTTACCAAGTTTCCTTACCCATGGTGCTCCGCTCTGCGACCTTCAGGCACAAAGGAGCTCCGCTATTAATTAAAGTTTCGGGACAAGTTCAATAAACGCTTCCTCTAATTAACGTATTTCCGAGGCTTATAAAATGGACCGAATAGCCAACGATATTGACATAAATTTGGAGTGATGTTGTCTATACGTGTCGCAGGACATTGAATTAAGACCTCAGTCTATAATAAACGCTTCGTATCTAACAACCGACTCTCTAAACGCCGTATGCGTCATTTAATAATTATGAATTTACAGACTAGTGAAATTTGTTATGCTAATTAAAAACATTTCCAAATTTATAAATTTTATCGCTGAAGCGACAGTTTGCCTGCATGAGATTGCTAAATCATTTTGACCCTACGGGACGCCGACGTCACTCACGTGCCTTGACAGAAAAACATCCAAGTGCGCCGTTTCCTACTTACAAAGTGTGGAATAAACGTCAGGGAACTTTTTGAATAAAAAGTACAGGGCAGTTCAGTCATTTATTATTTTGTACAACGAGATTCTGACTTTTTAAAATAAGCATTTTTGCTCTTGTTCCGATCTTGGTTTAGGGGAGCAGTGGTGAGAGCACTCGCCTCCCACCAATGTGGCCTGGTTTGCTTCCCGGACCCGGCGTAAAAAATTATGTGGGTAGAACTTTGTTGTTGGTTCTCGTTCTTGCTCCGAGGGGTTTTTTTCGGGGGTCTTCCAGCATTTTCCTGCCTTCTCAAAAAAAAAACATTTCCAATTTCGATCTGGAATCCAAGAGTCACAGGTTTATCAATTGAAGGACTGTTTGGTGTCGCCCTCGTTAAACAAAGTCGATTTATTTTATTTTTATTTAAACGCTTGAGAAGGGGTGAACATCGTTTGCGGTATTGATTTTCTGGGCTCATTTATCAAACACCGTTTTCTCGAAGGAAGTGAGGGTGGGGCTAAGTATAGCAAAATGACTTTTTTAACCAAATTGTACGGATTATTGGTTAGAATGATTTTGCTCTCTTCTTCTAGGCAAAAGTCACGTCACAACTTATGTGTCCATTTCCGTTGGAATTCTGGTGGCGTTAGCCGTAATTGCTGGGTTATTGAAGTACTATTTGTTCTTCAAAAAAAGAAAATCACCAGGTTGGTCAAATCCACTGATTAATCCTCGACTAACTCAAACACCTCAGTGTTCTTATTTATGTAGTTCTCTTTTTTTCATTTTGTTTATTGACTTATATTTTGATTCTGTATGTTTGCTATTAGTTTCGTTCTCTAAGGGCCGATTAAGAGGGTACGATTTTTGCTTTCAACTGTTGTATGCGAGCCACGTCATGACTGCAACACGAATCGTGTCGTCTAAATCAGGAGTACAACATCCTCACGACAGTTGCACATAACATGAAAAATGTCGCAGGATTTTGAAACATGTTTTAAAACCCTACGACAGTCCTAGACTCTGTTAGAATGACGAGTTGTTTACGATCTTTGCCTGACGCGAGCAATGCACGCTACATTTTTGCATACACCAGTCGTAAGCAAAAATCATACCTTCTGAATCAGCCCTAAATTTGCTGGAAATGAAGAAGAACGGTGCTCCAAAACGTTTTCACATCGTTTGTTTGTTTGTTTGTTTGTTTGTTTAGATCACCCATCTTTGGTCTTTCTTTTTTTATGTCTATTTACTAAACCGTACCATACCACACCATACCATACCATACCATACCATACCATACCATACCATACTGCACTGCACTGCACTGTACCATACTGTACCATAATTTTCAGAATATTTATCAAAATACACTGCATTATTTCGGTTAACTTATTGTGAACTTTTTTTTTTCAGGTGGCATCTTGAACTCTGGTAAGTATTTCCCTCTTCTGTCCACTACCTGCCTTAGCAAGTCTTAGTCATTCGGTTTCTTATTCTGTTTTGCGTTCTTTATCTATCCATATAGAGTTCACCTACCACGCTTTCATAATATACAGCAACGAAGATTCCCGTTGGGTGAGTCAAAGGCTGCTTCCTCTCCTGGAAGAAAAATATCATTTAAAGTGTTGCATACACTACAGAGATTTTACGCCTGGAAAGCCTTTTCAAGAAAGCATGGCGGAAAGTGTGTACAAGAGTCGCAAAATCATAGCAGTGTTATCAAGCAGTTTCCTAAAGAGCAACTACTGCAAGTACGAACTAAACATCGCCAAATATCGTCTTCTGAACAGGGGGGATGACAGTCTGGTTATGATAAGAATTGACGACGAAGATTCCAGTAAACTTCCTCGAGAGTTAAGGAAGAGAAATTTCATCGACTATACTAATCCACTGGAAAGGCCTTTGTGGGAACACAGGCTGCTTTCGTTTCTTAATGTTCCAGTTGATTTCAGTAACTCAGACGAAACTGTGCACCAGAACTGCGACAACGTCTTGAACAGTAATGCCTTTTCAAGTAGCAATGGAATTAGCTCAAAAAATGAAAATGACGAATTAAACAGTGCAATTAAAACGACGCACGTCGTTTATCAAACTCGTGTTCTGATTCATCACCGTTCTCTATCAGACACGTCGTCGAATGAAGAACAGGAAACATTTTTATAAGCCCGATCTATTTGCTTGAAGAGGCGGCAACATAAAGAAATAACAGGATTAAGGAGGCAGAAGCTTTTAGAGAACGCGAAAACTCAACATGTAATTTTTCCGTGTACGTGCAATGAAATAGTCAACATACGCTAAGGTGAATAAACTGATCACAAAATACAACACAGAATTTCAAATAGCGCTTATTTTATAACCGAACCATTTTTTAAGCTGCGTCAAATTATTTGGATTCAGTACAATTGCAATGTATAACAACATTGCTCTTGATAAGTAATAAGAACGCCTAATATTAGTTCAGGCTGTTGTGGATCGTAAAATAAAATATAAAACTACTGCAACGTTACCGGATTATTGTTATTGAGAACCTAAAACATATTTTTGTTTGTCTGTTCCTGACTTCTTGGAAAATATATTCGGTTTCTCAGAAGAATGGTAATAACACCGATGTCTATTTAGCCTGGGCTTCTATGAAGTTCCTGAGCATGCGAGACTTGCAGTTCTTTATAACTATAATCATAATCTCCCGGGGAGGGTTAATAGTTTTAATGACTTCAACCATTTCAATGGCTGAAACTCGAGACGTAATTCTAGACTCCAGTTTCCGACGCTCTTCGAACGTTTGCAGTTTAAACTAGGACTATAGGACTTATGACTATATGAATTAGGTAAAGGGAAAGGAGAAATGTTCACGTAAAATCTCTTCCCTTGCATGAGCTTTACGGTTTTGAATAGTATAGTGCTTATAAGTGAGTTGGATTTAGTCGGACTCTGACTGTATTCCACACTGTCTCTCTTTACCTAGGTATTTCTCCTATAAACCTTCTGCAGTCTGATTAGATCCTTTACTACAGGATCCAGTACTTATATTTTGTTACTGTAGTCCATACAAAGTCACTTGTTTCCTTGTTCAACAAAGTCGATTTACATGAAATCCCTAAGAGTATAGTGGCCATTAAATGAAAGTTATTTTGTGTTAAAGAGGGAAAAAATGAACTACTTCCTGACTTCCCGTCTGCATGACTTACTTCCTGCGTTGTAGAAAACTCCATGGTACCCTGACTATAATTTAAGAAATGTTCTTCCCGTGGACCGCTATTTTTTGAGATAGTAACGCACAGCGCAGCACAGTCATTCTGTGTAAAAGACAAGATCATTTAAACAAAGCGGGCCAATTTGATCGCGGCTGTAACGATAATGAAGGCTACCGTGGAAATTTTGCTTCTTTGCCACCTTTTATTGAGGATTGGTGAGTACAACATCCATGGTTCATTCTACAGAAACGTTTAGAACGCCTAAAACCAATTGAAGCTGTTTCCCTTTACTCGAACATCATTTGGCTCACAATAATCGCTGCTTTGCGAAAATTCTTGAGTTTACTGATGACTTACAACGATGCGTATTGAAAGTGAACCCAACACGCTAAAATACTAAAAAAGTTTTTAAATATTAGCGACTGAAGCCCTTTTAAAATGTTAAAATAACGAGGACATATAAATAAAGTTAATAAAATATTAACTAATGTGTCTTCAAAATTCGTACTACATAGCCATAACACATTGTGAGAGCAGACTGGATAAGATCAACGATTGAACTACAAGCAGAGAATAAAAACCTAGAGATTCAAGCTTTATTGACGTGAAATTTAAATATTAACAACTTATGTACAAATGGAAGAAGATAAAACTAATGTGCTAGATTAATCTTGTAGGAATTTAAAATACATAATTCTCCCTGAGCAGCAAAACTCAGTCTTGATTCAAAAATACAAACTACAGGTACAACTCGAGGGCATTATTTTTCAATGACAAAGATTTACTTGGCTAAGCTTTTACTGAAAACGTTTGTGGCTATTAATTTCTTCACTCAAGAAGAACACTTTTATACAGAAAGCGGTATTCAAGGGAAATAGCTCGAGACGCTCGGAAGCTATCCCTGGCCGAAAATCCAGAGATATGGCTTTAATTACAACTTGGTCAGCCTAAGAAACTAATTGTGTTTAAGTCTGTGTTCTACGCCGTCTAAACAAGAGTTCAGGTTAAAAATGAGCAACGCAAATATGGTTGCGAAACGTTGGGCATGGATGTAATAATCCAGTCTGTACGTGTGCCTAACATACCTACTTTAAATCTTGCTTTAATTAATGCCTCCTTCTAAGGACCTTGTTTTCCATTAATCGCCACCCACGACTTGCATTTACTCGAAAAAGTGACGTTAATTTCCGGCAACGTGACAACGCTATGACAACTCGCTGGCACCATGTCAATAACTTTCAAAAAAAATTTTTTCCGTAGCATATTTTGACTGATAGTAGGGGCATTGTTATAATGGTGCAGTCATTATGAAAGAAAGCAACAACTACACTCGTGGTCTTCCGCCTCTTCCGTCTTCTAGCAAATTAATTGCCCTTTTCACGGTTACCTTTGCTTATTTGCATTACAATGTATTTGAACGTGGATGTGAGGCAATTTCGGGCAATTTTGCAGTTTCTGCCCGAAATTGCCTCACATTCACGTTCAAATACATTGTAATGCAAATGAGAAAAGTTAACCGTGAAAAGGGCTATTGTGTAAACATGAAAGAAAAGAAACCTAACCTCTTTGCATATTTTTTGTGGAACTTAAATTTTATAACTGACTCCTCGAACAAAACCACTCTTCCAAGGATCAACTTCGTATTGGCAGTTTTAACGAAACAGCAATTCAGACTCATCCCGGAGGCATTGTTGTTCAATAACAGGGCCTCGGCCTAGACATCGCGGCAAAATGCACTGCGCACGCGCTGTATTTTTACTTCTTGTCAATGCTCCCCTATTGAAAACTATTGGCAAGAATCACAAACTCGGGTTCCGGCCGCGAATTTTGAAAAACTTAGGCTCCAGACATCATTTTAGGGTTAAAAAATCCAGAGCAGCTTCAATATAGTTTTATCTGTTTCTACACCTTTGCACCTCGTAGTTTCGGGCTTGCACCCACAGCGAAAGTCGATAGTTTACGTTCGCATGTCGCCATTGTAGTGGCATTAAGCAACCACCACAGCGACGGCAACGAGAACGTCGAAAAACAATAGGCCTTAATGAGCTAAACAATGACTCTGCACGTGCGTTACACATTCTGGTACATTTCTTTTCCATCCTCTGCAAAACAACAACGTGAAATGACCAGTTTTAGTTTTTTTTTTTTTTTTGGAGAAGGGGTACACACGAGGGTGAATTTTTCTTCTCTTACTGGACTTGAGCGCCATCCCTGCGAATTCAGTTCCCGAACAGTTCGAAAGCACACCGAATGAAAATGAACAACATAAACTCGAAACCGGAAATGGCCGAAGTGAGCGCATGCGCAGACGTTTTGCCGCGGTGTCCCTCGGCTACGTTTTTAGATCGTTTTGGCTATCTCCACTCAATTAATGGCGCAAAACGTACCGGTATAATAATAATAATAATTATTATTATTATTATTATTATTATTATTACAAGTGAGACCGGAAAACAATATTATAATTGTTAGTTAATCATTAGTAATACACCTCTCATCAAATTAGAACCAATGTTTCATAAATTTTAAATAAGCCTCTCTTGTAGGTAATATAAACTTAAATATCTAAGCAATTTAAATGCTTTATTCAATAAGTGATTTGAAACCGGGATACTATAGTGCAATACGTTTTCTACACTGTAAGACGCTCTTATACTCATATTTTTCTCCTTATATGATAAAATGACGCTATAGTTGAATGATGATGATGATGATGATGATGATGATGATGATGATGATGATGATGATGATGATGATGATGATGATGATAATGATGATGATGATGATGTACCTTATTTACTTGTATTAATTCCCCGGGATGTTAAATTAATAGTAGAAAGTAGTGAACCCTAAAACATCCCAGGGCATTGCTTTCTTTCTTGACTGTCCAATAGTGTTAGTTACTCAGAAGGAGTACCTTACTGGAGTTAATATGAAATATAATTTAAATTACTGTAAAGCTCTAATAGTCCTGCTCTCTAATACGTATTCTTACCTACTACTTGCTAATTACAAATAAATTATTTGCTTACAATTATGTCTCGACTGATGCCGGGTATTATTTGAGTAGCCCCGCAGCTCTTAACAACCTCTAATTTCATTGGACCTTGGTATCACGCAGCTCTATTGTTTTCGGGGCTAGGGTCCATTGTTTTGTTGTTTGGTGTATTGTTTTCTCAGCAAATCAGAGAAGACCTTGTAAGAGCTGCGACATCGCCCTATTATTTTACTGCCAGACGAAGATGCAAAGAAGTGCAGCATTATGCATGTAGTTACTAACATGTAATTCAGGTGAATAAATTCATTCAACTATTTTAAGTACCAATCAGTCAATCAATCAACCACTCAACCAACTGGCTGATAAATCAGTCAATCAGCCAATTAAAAAATAAATCATTCAATCAATCAATCAATCAATCAATCAATCAGTCAATCAACAAATCAATAAATCAATCAATCTGTCACTTCAGTGTTGCCAATGCGAATAACAAATGGTCCAGTAATGACAAGTGACTTTATTTGATGCACAGATTATGACTCACTCTCTTACTACCCCAGACCGTGATGGCAGTAGATCTCGAGACTTTAGTTCTTTTTGGTTTGATAATTTGCCACCAATAAGCATTGTTACTGATTGCCATAATCTGGTACCAAAGAAAAACAAAAGGAATAGCCTCTTCCTAAATCATTTCAGAATAGTCTGAAACCTAACAGACAATGAACTGACAAAAAGGGATCAGACTGTGGTGAATCAGTCAATCAATATAGTTTTCCCCATAAAGAGAATTCAATCAAATAGGTCTGACTCTTCATTCCTGGGATAGTAGCTGGGGGGGGGGGGATACTCCCCCCAAAAAAGATATGGGGCAGGGTGTGCTCATCAGATATTTTGAAGTAGAGCCCTAAAAGGTGTACTCCAGGATTCATTCCATTTTCATACATCGTCCACTTAGTAGTACTGAGGGGACAGTCAAACTAATCAATGACATCAAAATGTTAAGCAGAAAAAGACAAAAAAATATATAACCTTATTTCAAAACTGCTCTTCAAATTTTTTATTTGAATTGATAAAGTGTGTCTGGGAATATAGCTAAAAGTATAAATTTATTAACCAAACCCTTATAATAAACTGCCATATTTTCCTGACATCAGGTTGATGGAATAAAAACCTGTAAGAAAAACAAAGTAGATTTTAATTATCGCAATTACCAATAGTAGGACAGTCAGTGTGCACACGCCAGAGAAAAATGAGAGACTGCTCGTAGTCTATGAGGATGGTACCAACTTGGGCCGGTACGAATTCAGATCGACTCCAAATGCTCACCTCTGTTTACACAAAATGTACGAAACATGAAGCTAGTATAAAATAATTGAAGGGCCCGGTGGAAAAAGGGCGTAAGTGACGATTTGAGGTTAAAATCGAAATTGCTCCTATTTAGCTGAACATTGGCAGACAGGCTGGTTTTCATGTGAGGAACGCCGTAGCGCACTTATTTCTTGACCTGAGATCTAAAATTTGAAGAATTAGCGTATTACTTTTGCTTAAAACTGACACAAAGAAAACAACAGGACCGCGGATTCTAGGTTGAATTCCTTTGTTTTAGTTCAGGCAGAGAACAAAAGAAATCTTTCACGCATCACTTGAGCGAGTTCAGTTCAACAACACTTTTCACGCAAAAGTAATACGCTAATTCTTCAAATTTTAGATCTCAGGTCAAGAAATAAGTGCGCAACAGCGTTCCTCACATGAAAACCAGCCTGTGTGCCAATGTTCAGCTAAATAGGAGCAATTTCGATTTTAACCACAAATCGTCACTTACGCCCTTTTTCCACCGGGCCCTTCAATTATCATCTTAGGCTGTGTTTACACGAGTGATTTCATCCCGAGATGACTTTCATATCGGTGTCTGGTCATTTACCTGTAAGTTTTTACATGGTTTGGAGCTGAAATGGTGTTTACCCCGGGACGATTTCATCCTGGTGCTGAAGACCAGGATGAAATCGTCCTGGGGTGAACACATTTCAGCTCCAAATCATGTAAACATTTACAGGTAAATGACCAGACACCGCAATGAAAGTCACCCCGGGATGGGATAAAAGTGACATCCAGGGATAAAGTCACTCATGTCAACAGGGCCTTAGGCTGGTTTAACTCATCACTGCTGCTGAACCAATATGAATGACTCAGAACGGTTTGAAATCAGACTGGGGAGCCACTTAAGCTTGAACAGGGTCCCAATTGGTCTGAGATATTTGTTTTGGGTATGCACGTTTAACAAGTGGCGTTGGAGCATTCCAAGCTGTTGGATAATAGATAAACTGGATTTTTAAGGATGGGATGGTTGCGGACCATATTAACACAAACAGAGTTTAGATTGGTCTCAGGTAAACACTTCATGCCAGTCTGACTTTCAGACCGGTCTCATGTAAAAAAAATCATACCAGTCTGAGTTTGCACCGGTCTCATGAAATCAGGGCGTTATTAAGAGCTGCTCGACTTTAGGCTAAGGGGGTGTTTACATAATACCAGCATGATTTTCATTCTGGTACAAGTTCCTCCCGATTTCCTCTTGTTTCTCTGTATTTGTTTCATGATTACAGCACAAAATCTCATAACTGTACAAGTCATACCTGTGTGAGCTTGCCCCAGTAGTGGTACTGGGTCACAATAATCACCGTGGTACGGAAACCCATACGTGGTATAACTGTTTGATTCATTCTGCATTAAGTTTTAACCCTTTAACCACCAAGAATAAATCTTACATCACTGTGAAAAATGGATTTTGTAATTTAAGTGGGTATAAGGTATTCATCACCTACCCCAATGGAAGTCTTGATGGAACACTCATGTAAATGTTGTGATTTAATTTTACCCTTGGTTCAACTTTTATTTTCCTTTGTGAGTATTAGGATTGCCAAATTCTCTTTTTCCGAAAAGGCTGTTTTAGCCACCCAGTCTTCTATGTGTTTACACGACAATATAAAACAGATCATGCTCAAATTCCACACTACAGAAATTTGTGCTTGTTCTCACACACTTAAAGGCAGATGGTTTAAATATCTGGTATATTTGAATGATTTTAAAATTGTTTAACTGTGCTTAATTATGTTTGACTGGGTTCAGAAATTGGAATCAAACACTGCTGTATGCATATTATTGGTTTAATTGTGTTCAACTACCAAACCCAAATTAAACCGATCATTGCATCTGACCCGGTTCATTTTACTGAACAGTAAGATAGTATGTAAGCTGGGACAATTATATGATTGATATCTTCCCTGGCATATCTTCACTGTAAGAAAAGCTGCATCAATGATCACTGCTGACATATACATGCCTAGTATAGATAAAAAAGGATCAGTGAAAACAACAACTTCAGGGCTAAAAATTGACAGTCTCCTGGTTACCAGTAGCAATTTAAAACTGACCAGGGCCACTAAAAGTTGAGGTTTGTTTTTATTGACATGTGACTCCAGTCTTACTTAGAGTTCTACAGTATGTGGTAATTTTTCCACATGATTATTGGCAAAATCCCTGGATAAAAGACTTACTTCTCATCCGGGGTGGGAGGGGTCTATTCAAGTAAATATGGTTTTAAATTTTTTGATTTAGACTAGAGGATTTTGAAAGCCACTTTATCTAAATGGCCTGGTCCACTATACTAAGCGAGCAAGTGAAAAGACCCTGGGGACGAGGTTGGAATTCAAGGATACTGGCCCTAGTTGCAATTCAATGATTCAAGCACTGAAGTTAATTTTTTACCCTGCAAATTATGGAATAACTTAATCAGTAAAAGTAGAGAATGAGATGTACCAAAAAATTACATCCACCTGCTTTGAACTCGATTATCTTAAGCATATTTTCCCAAAAGTGATCATACCTAATTCGAAATTTAAATTTGTTGTTTGTCATCAAATCATACCAACTACATGTATAGCTTTGAACCTTACTTGATCTAAGAAACATTCGTGAGTCATTAGATGTATATAAATAATTTGCAAGCAGTGAAGAAAAGCCCAGCTAATAAACAAATGGAGTTCCAGATAAAATAAAGTATGTTATGTGTTATGTTATGTTGTTATGAGATGTTTACAAAACGTAAGCTTAAATGATGCTACACAAAAGAATTTAAGCTTATCTGCCAGTATCAACATTAGGAGAATAACCTGACCTTCTTGCTTTAAGCAATAGCTGTTTGAAACATTAATTTTAACAGCAACGCTGTAATTAAGTTACTGAAAACATAAAGGATGCGATGCTACACTTTTACGTGGCCAACAAATAACATACGATTCACAGACGAGCGTACAAAAACTACATCACTTCATATAACGTTTATTTAAAGACTTACGAAACTTAATAAACTTTAGTTACCAACCTAAGTGTCTATCTTTCGGCTTTTTGCTACCGGAACGAAAATGGCAAATTATTTAAGCACTGGACTAACGATAAATATGAAACATTATACTATAATGATCGATCGGTAAAGCCCTGCTAACATATTAAGCTGTCTACCGAAGACAATAAAAAGCTATAATTACACGTACCTGACATGAGTAATGCAGCGAAAAATGAAGTGCTGTCCTCCTTCCGAGAAACCATTAACAATTCTTTAGCAGAAATGGACCACAGAAAGCTAAAACACCTTTTCACCCCATTTTTCAGCTTTTGTCGCTAGCTATGGCGCCGCGCCTAAAAAGTGCACCAGTCTTCCTGAGCAATCCGTGACATTGGTGCCCAGTACTCCGCGTGCCTGCAAATTCACATCCCTAAGCTATATGAAAACGAATTTTTTTTTAAAAAACTGTTAACGTAGTTAGAAAGAGCATAGTTTGAAACCAAATATGCTGATTCGTTTTTACATTTATATTAAAATCTCACAAAACAGGGGATTATCAAAAGTTTAAGGTTCATTTTTCATTGTGCTTTTTTCAAAAGGAAAAATAATAATGGACGTTTTTGAATAACTTGCAATTTTTTCTGCAATATTACTGTGAGAAATTACGAATTTATTGAGCTTAAAGCAGTTTTACAGTGATTTGAATTTTCTGTGAGCTATGGTCACGTGACCAATGACGTCACAACAGTGAGCATATCATGGTCGTTACTTTCATGCGAAGTTCTATTAACCAGCCAAGCTTTGTTTCTCTCCGCCTTAAACTACCATAGCTACTGACTCCTTACCAGTCCCCTGGGAAATGCTCTTGTACAGAGCCACCTTAACTTTCAACTGCCAGATGTCAAGTGGCAATTTCCATATTGCCCATTCCAATGGCTATCAGGGCACGTTATCTGCTTTTGAATTGATGGAGGCCTGTTGTTGCAGTGAGCTAAAACATATTTTTGCCATAGTCACGTGAATAATGACGTCATCACCCTAACGTTAATATGAGGGATAACTTTCACGAAGTTGTAAATAACACATGGTACAGCATTCTATTCGACCACAAATTAACTAAGTTATTTTGCATTGAAATTTTTCTGGTGCAAAGCATTCTGGGAAGGTTCTTATTATAATTATAATATTGTTTTTAATTATTATTACAAGTGAGACCGGAAAACAATATTATAATTATTAGTTAATCATTACTAATACACCTCTCATCAAATTAGAACCAGTGTTTCATAAATTTTAAATAAGCCTCTGTTGTAGGTAATATAAACTATATATAAAATATATCTAAGCAATTTAAATGCTTTATTCAATAAGTGATTTGAAGCTGGGATACTATAGTGCAATACGTTTTCTACAGTGTAAGACGCTCTCATACTCATATTTGTCTCCTTATATGGTAAAATGACGCTGCAGTTGAATGATGATGATGATGATGATGATGTACCTTATTTACTTGTATTAATTCCCCAGGAAGTTTAATTAATAGTAGGAAGTAGTGAACCCTAAAACATCCCAGGGCATTGCTTTCTTTCTTGACTGTCCAATAGTGGTAGTTACTCAGAAGGAGTAGCTTACTGGAGTTAATATGAAATATAATTTAAATTACTGTAAAAGCTCTAATAGTCCTGCTCTCTAATACGCCTTCTTACCTACTACTTGCTAATTACAAATAAATTATTTGCTTACAATTATGTCATGACATTGGGGCTTGAAAATTATTTTATGTTTCGACTGATGCCGGGTATTATTTTACTGCCAGAGGAAGATGCGAAGAAGTGCAGCATTATGCATGTAATTACTTAAATGTAATTCAGGTGAATCAATTCATTCATCTATTTTAAGTACCAATCAGTCAATCAATCAACCACTCAACCAACTGGCTGATAAATCAGTCAATCAGCCAATTAAAAAATCAATCAATCAATCAATCAATCAATCAATCAGTCAATCAATAAATCAATAAATCAATCAATCTGTGACTTCAGTGTTGCCAATGCGAATAATAAATGGTCCAGTAATGACTAGTGACTTTATTTGATGCACAGATTGTGACTCACTCTCTTACTACCCCAGACTGTGATGGCAGTAGATCTCGAGACTTTAGTTCTTTTTGGTTTGATAATTTGCCACCAATAAGCATTGTTACTGATTGCCATAATCTGGTACCAAAGAAAAACAAAAGGAATAGCCTCTTCCTAAATCATTTCAGAATAGTCTGAAACCTAATAGGCAATGAACTGACAAAAAGGGATCAGACTGGTGAATCAGTCAATCGATATAGTTTTCCCCATAAAGAGAATTCAATCAAATAGGTCTGACTCTTCATTCCTGGGATAGTAGTTGGGGGGGATACTCCCCCCAAAAAAGATATGGGACAGGGTGTGCTCATCAGATATTTTGAAGCAGAGCCCTAAAAGGTACTCCAGGATTCATTCCATTTTCATACATCATCCACTTAGTAGTACTGAGGGGTCAGTCAAACTAATCAATGACATCAAAATGTTAAGCGGAAAAAGACAAAAAAATATATAACCTTATTTCAAAACTGCTCTTCAAATTTTTTATTTTAATTGATAAAGTGTGTCTGGGAATATAGCTAAAAGTACAAATCTCTTAACCAAACCCTTACAATAAACTGCCATATTTTCCTGACATCAGGTTGATGGAATAAAAACCTGTAAGAAAAACAAAGCAGATTTTAATTAACACAATTACCAATAGTAGAACAGTCAGTGTGCACGCGCCAGAGAAAAATGAGAGACTGCTCGTAGTCTATGAGAATGGTACCAACTTGGGCCGGTACAACTTCAGATCGACTCCAAATGCTTACCTCTGTTTACACGAAACGTACGAAACATGAAGCGAGTATAAAATAATTATCATCTTAGGCTGTGTTTACACGAGTGATTTCATCCCGAGATGACTTTCACATCGGTGTCTGGTCATTTACCTGTAAGTTTTTACATGGTTTGGAGCTGAAATGGTGTTTACCCCAGGACGATTTCATCCCCATGCTGAAGACCGGGATGAAATCGTCCCAGGGTGAACACATTTCAGCTCCAAATCATGTAAACATTTACAGGTAAATGACCAGACACCGCAATGAAAGTCACCCCGGGAGGAGATAAAAGTCATCCCGGGATAAAGTCACTCATGTAAACAGGGCCTTAGGCTGGTTTAACTCATCACTGCTGCTGAACCAATATGAATGACTCAGAACGGTTTGAAATCAGACTGGGGAGCCACTTAAGCATGAACAGGGTTCCAATTGGTCTGAGATATTTGTTTTGGGTATGCACGTTTAATAAGTGGCGTTGGAGCATTCCAAGCTGTTGGATAATAGATAAAGTGGATTTTTAAGGATGGGATGGTTGTGGACCATATTAACACAAACAGAGTTTAGATTGGTCTCAGGTAAACACTTCATGCCAGTCTGACTTTCAGACCGGTCTCATGTAAACAAAATCGTACCAGTCTGAGTTTGTACCGGTCTCATGAAATCAGGGCGTTACTGCCCCTGGGTCTCTGAGGATGTTGTTAAACATTCTTGAGAGCTGCTCAACTTTAGGCTAAGGGGGTGTTTTCATAATACCAGCATGTTTTTCATTCTGGTACAAGTTCCTCCCGATTTCCTCTTGTTTCTCTGTATTTGTTTAATGATTACAGCACAACATCTCATAACTGTACAAGTCATACCTGTGTGAGCTTGCCCCAGTAGTGGTACTGGGTCACAATAATCACTGTGGTACGGAAACCCATACATGGTATAACTGTTTGATTCATTCTGCATTAAGTTTTAACCCTTTAACCATCAAGAATAAATCTTACATCACCGTGAAAAATGGATTTTGTAACTTAAGTGGGTATAAGGTTTTCATCACCTACCCCAGTGGAAGTCTTGATGGAACACTCATGTAAATGTTGTGATTTAATTTTTTCCTTGGTTCAACTTTTATTTGCCTTTGTGAGTATTAGGATTGCCAAATTTTCTTTTTCCGAAAAGGCTGTTTTAGCCACCCAGTCTTCTATGTGTTTACACGACAATATAAAACAGATCATGTTCAAATTCCACACTACAGAAATTTGTGCTTGTTCTCACACACTTAAAGGCAGATGGTTTAAATCTCTGGTATATTTGAATGATTTTAAACTGTTTAACTGTGCTTAATTATGTTTGACTGGGTTCAGAAATTGGAATCAAACACTGCTGTATGCATATTGTTGGTTTAATTGTGTTCAACTACCGAACCCAAATTAAACCGATCACTGCATTTGACCCAGTTCATTTTACTGAACAGTAAGATAGTACGTAAGCTGGGATAATTATGTGATTGATATCTTCCATGCGCATACCTTCACTGTAAGAAAAGCTGCATCACTGATCACTGCTGACATATACATGCCTAGTATAGATAAAAAAGGATCAGTGAAAACAACAACTTCAGGGCTAAAAATTGACAGTCGCCTGGTTGCCAGTAGCAATTTAAAACTGACCAGGGCCACTAAAAGTTGAGGTTTGTTTTTACTTAGAGTTCTACAGTATGTGGTACTTTTTCCACATGATTACTGGCGAAATCCCTGGATAAAAGACTTACTTCTCACCCAGGGGTCTATTCAAGTAAATATGGTTTTAAATTTTTTGATTTAAACTAGAGGATTTTGAAAGCCACTTTATCTAAATGGCCTGGTCCACTATACTAAGCGAGCAAGTGAAAAGACCCTGGGGACGAGGTTGGAATTCAAGGATACTGGCCCGAGTTGCAATTCAATGATTCAAGCACTGAAGTTAATTTTTTACCCTGCAAATTATGGAATAACTTAATCAGTAAAAGTAGAGAATAAGATGTACAAAACAATTACATTCACCTGCTTTGAACTCGATTATCTTAAGCATATTTTCCCAAAAGTGATCAACACATAACTTTTAATAAAAGTTTTACATGTACCTAATTCGAAATTTAAATTTGTTGTTTGTCACCAAATCATGCCAACTATAGCTTTGAACCTTACTTGATCTAAGAAACATTCGTGAGTCATTAGATGTATATAAATAATTTGCAAGCAGTGAAGAAAAGCCCAGCTAATAAACAAATGGAGATGGAGATAAAATAAAGTATGTTATGTGTTATGTTATGTTGTTATGAGATGTTTACAACACGTAAGCTTAAATGATGCTACACAAAAGAATTTAAGCTTATCTGCCAGTATCAACATTAGGAGAATAACCTGACCTTCTTGCTTTAAGCAATAGCTGTTTGAAACATTAATTTTAACAGCAACGCTGTAATTAAAGTTACTGAAAACATAAAGGATGCGATGCTACACTTTTACTGTGCCAACAAATAACATACATGTACGATTCACAGACGAGTGTACAAAAACTACATCACTTCATATAACGTTTATTTAAAGACTTACGAAATTTAATAAACTTTAGCTACCAACCTACGTGTCTATCTTTCGGCTTTTTGCTACCGGAACGAAAATGGCAAATTATTTAAGCACTGGACCAACGATAAATATGAAACATTAAACAAAAATGATCGATCGGTAAAGCCCTGCTAATATATTAAGCTGTTTACCGAAGACAATAAAAAGCTATAATTACACGTACCTGACATGAGCAATGCAGCGAGAAATGAAGTGCTGTCCTCTTTCGGAAAAACCATTAACAATTCTTTAGCAGAAACGGACCGACAGAAAGCTAGCAAAACACCTTTTAACCCCATTTTTCAGCTTTTGTCGCTAGCTATGCCGCCGCGCCTAAAAAGTGCACCAGTCTTCCTGAGCAATCCGTGACATTGGTGCCCAGTACTCCGCATGCCTGCAAATTCACATCCCTAAGCTCCATGAAAACGAATTTTTAAAAAAAAACTGTTAACGTAGTTAGAAAGAGCATAGTTTGAAACCAAATATGCTGATTCGTTTTTACATTTATATTAAAACCTCACAAAACAGGGGATTATCAAAAGTTTAAGGTTCATTTTTCATTGTGCTTTTTTCAAAACGAAAAATAATAATGAACGTTTTTGAATAACTTGCAATTTTTTCTGCGATATTACTGTGAGAAATTACGAATTTATTGAGCTTAAAGCAGTTTTAAAGTGATTTGAATTTTCTGTGCGCTCTGGTCACGTGACCAATGACGTCACAACAGTGAGCATATCATGGTCGTTACTTTCATGCGAAGTACTATTAACCAGCCAAGCTTTGTTTCTCTCCGCCTTAAACTACCATAGTTACTGACTCCTTACCAGTCCCCTGGGAAATGCTCCTGTACAGAGCCACCTTAACTTTCAAATGCCAGATGTCAAGTGGCAATTTCCATATTGCCCATTCCAATGACTATCAGGGCACGTTATCTGCTTTTGAATTGATGGAGGCCTGTTCTTGCAGTGAGCTAAAACATATTTTTTTGCCATAGTCACGTGAATAATGACGTCATCACCCTAACGTTAATATGAGGGATAACTTTCACGAAGTTGTAAATAACACATGGTACAGCATTCTCTTCGACCACAAATTAACTAAGTTATTTTGCATTGAAATTTTTCTAGTACAAAGCATTCTGGGAAGGTTCTTATTATAATTATAATATTGTTTTTAATTATTGTTGTTGTTGTTATTATTAGAACAACGAGTTTGAACAAAATCCGTATTCATGAACATTAGCACCAGCTGAGAAGCCAGACCGGGATTAAAAGCACTTAGAAAAGACCAAGACCTAAACTTATTTATTTGTAAGTAGGTCAGTCTGTGAAGCTCCTCGCCTTCTAGCCTGCGTCGTCATAAGCCTTCTAGAAACACTATTAAACGTTCAGTATAACTTAACGGCCCTAGATAACCATTCCAACAATTTGCGGAAGCACCCATTATTTTACAAATGCAACATTTCGAAAAAACAAAGTTCTCTTCACAAGAAATGCTCGTTTTCAGTAAATGTTAGGCCTTTCTTTGCTTTTTGAATGTAAATATGCATGAAGATTCATTAATATGCATCAGTAATATAGTACGCAGTAAATACAATTTGGATCTAATGCACTAATGTAATATGCAGTATATAATTAATACGGATCCGAAATATATTATGCATTTAATTTTTTTTCATTGGTTGGGGGAAGGAGTGAAACTACCCAAATGGCAAAAAAATCAAAATCACGGGATACTAGCTAATAATGATGTTAGTCCTTTTACAGAGCAAGACTCTGCTTGGGCGAAGGAGGAGACAGCTCTCAGTGTAAGATGTCGATTTACATTCATCTGATAACAATTTAAATTCTAAAATACCACTTGATATGGTGAAACCTTTTATCTCCTGAATAAATCTGTTGTGGTTCAGTTTTATCCTTGGTTTAAAATTTATTTTCCATTGTTTCAAAATCATTGTCATACAAAATTAAACCATACCAATGAACAAAGGGAAGATAAAATTTCAACCAAGGATAGCTACCCTGCTTGAGTTGATTTTCAAGTTACGCGTTACTACATGAGAATGAGTTATAAAGTTGATTGATTTCAACTTTGTCGTGAACACGAGTAGTTATAGAGTTGGCGGTTCTAGACCACTTTCTTTGAAAGTGTTCTAAAACCAAGCCAACTCTATAACTACTACTCCATTAGATGGAAATAATTTTTTTTGGTAAACTATATGTTTTTTAGATAGCTCCATTTTTTATGCATTGGGGAACAAAAGCGGAGCTTTTGTGAGGCAGTGAATTGATCGCTTTGCGATCAAGAGGGGAAGTTTCTTTTTGCGATGCTGGTTACATTTTATGGGGAACTATATGTCTTTTATTACATGGTTTCAATTGATAGTATTTGGATACTATATGTTGTATTTCATGATGTATCCAACGCATTATTCAATCACGTGACTCTAAACCACAGGAAGTCTTTCTCGGAAAAGCAAGAAGTTTTTCTAAGAAACAAGTCTTGACATGTCTGGTGAAAACAGGAAATGACTCAGCCATTTTCCAAGGTCATTATATCGAATGATCTCTATTGACCAATTAAAAACGTACCCATAAATTACTTTTTCGTGTAAAAATATCAGAACTTGCTCCAGTTTGATAAAAATTTCAGAAGTTGTTTACGGTTGACCAAACATACCTCAACGATGCCTCTGAGTTTAGAAGATGCCACCAATCCTGCTAACCAAGCCAGCCAAGCCAGCTAAATACCTCCGCCAAATGCTGCATCAATATTAGAAACTATTATTGAAGAATCAGATAATGGCCATATGCTAAACTTTGTTTCCCATTATTTAATATATATCTTTTATCATCGAAGCAGCTTAGTGATATTTTGTTTATTTCGTAACTACCTAGTTGATGTTTGCTGCTTCGAATAGTTTTCATAGTATGTTGGATTTGTCTATTTTCTAATAAAACATTTTTGTAGTCTTCATGTTTGATGTTGTTATTTATTACAACCTTTTTTATACCTTTTGCAGTTCTTGCCTCTTTCTTGTTATCTTTTACATATGAGTACATTTTGCTTCTCAATCCGACGAATTCTTTGATTGGAATACCGCAAGCTTCATCTTTGAATTTACCAATTACTTTCTTGTTTGTCTTGTTGAAATACGGCGAGCTTTCAGGATAGTCGCTGTTGTCAAATCGATCTTTGTCATTCCAAAAGTCTCTGTAGACATCTTTGGCTTCGATTTCATATGTTAATGAGTCTGTGTCTGTGAATAATAATTTGGCTTTGTTTCCATACTTGTTTTTGATGTAATTATAATGGAAATTATACATCAATGTTTTGCTCAGATCAAGGATACACATTCCGACATATGCCGGCCTGTTTAAAGTGAGCGTTTCTTTTATTTTATGAACTGCTACCAAATTCTCGTTGAAGATCTTACTGCTTACATAAGTTGGTTTACTTACCATTTTTAATAATTTCTTCTCATCTGTGATAAGTCGGACATCAACACGTTTTCGTAAATTTTCCATTGTCTTTCCAAACACTGAGTTATTCATAAGTTTGAAGAAATCTTTTTCAAATGATTTTTTTGCTTGAGTACGTTTTTGAGTATTAAAGTTGATGTATTGTTTGAGCCAAGGCGACTGATTGAATTCTAAAACTCTATGGACTTTGTTTATTTTCAATCCAAGATCAAGGTACAGTTGCAGGTTTCTGTAATGCAGAACATATTTTTCTTTATTGCTTAATGTAGGGATTAGTTTGCTTACTAGTCCTGTCGATATATTGTATTTTGTTGCTATTGTTTTACAATACTCAGACAGCATATCTTTATTAACACAAACTCTCTCGGCGGCTACTGGGTAGTCATTATGAAGATCATGCAACTCTTTTGGGTATTCTAAATCGACTTCTATTAACAATCCTTTATTACTGTCTTCATTATACTGAGCTAAATTGATTTTATTAATCTGCTTTTCTGTCATCCATCTAAAACCACCAGTAGGGAGATATTGACTCATAGCCCAACCGTATAAATTATTAGCATCAAGGTACATGATATACTTTGAGGGAGCCTTCTCGTCTTATTCACTCATGTACTTGTTATTCGCTTTTCCATATCTATTGGCAATATAACTGATCCCACCACGCATGCCTTTTTCAATGAATTGAAACATATCTATGTCTGTCATTAGTTCCAATTTAATATTAGTCATCTTCAACATGGCATCCCAACTCAAACCAGGGCTAGTGAAATAGTGGCATGGGTCTAATTTGTAATACTGAAGACATGTTTTGCGAAAGTTTTCAAACACATCGGCTAATAGAAGTATATCAGACTTGAGATATAGATTGTGATATTCACCTATCGTTTGTAATTTAAATGTATTCCACACTTTTTGAGCATGACTATAATCTTCATCTGAAATATGCTCATTATTTAATATGCTGTAAAATTCTTCTTTAGTCGGTAATTCTGTTTTATTGAATTTCTCAAAACTGTCCATGTAATCATACGGATAAATACCTTTTCGTGTCATAAGATTTAATTTTTCTTTTTGGAATCTTTCGCTTGTATACTTTAAAGCTTCTGCTGGTAAGTTGCTAACTAATTTATCCAAACTTAAACTCATAAACTGGAAACTGTCGATAAATGTTAGATGGTTGCCAAGCATAAAAGCCATATATTTTTCCATATTGTTTGGAATTGCATTTATGTTCATTTTAATTTCTTTTCCGTTTTTGGTGTATGTATTATTCTTGACAATAGCTCCAATTTCTTGCATAATGAAATGACTGTCGTAACCTCTCAAATTATGGAATATCACTGGAATTTTTATTTCTTTTGGGTTTATTCTGAGTTTCAGATTACAGTCTTGGTGTGCTGAGCCTCTGAATTTACCTGTAATATGGCAATGATCTCTCACTCGAATGTCTTTTTCAGTATATTTTTTATCACAGATGTGACATGTTGTTGCTTTATCAAATTCCCGTTCATTCTCTTCTGTCATTCTCAATGGTTTACTGAAATATTTTTTCATTACTTTTTTGCAGTATTTCACTTCTTCTAAAATCTTTTCCATGAATTTGTATACAGCCTTTTCACCTCTATATAGTTGTATTGGTTTGGTATATTTGTCATCATAACAGCAGACAACCTTGTATCCATATCCGCAGTCTGTATGTATTTGGTAGGCTTCGGTGTATGATTTATTACCTTCTTGTCGACATCCTTGTACCTTTTCAGTTATAGCCTCAAAATCAGCATAAATGACAAATGGCACAGGTTGCTGTTTATGGAAGTTGTTGAATTTCAGTATGTTATTGTCTTTGTTGGGCATTTTAATTGCTTGAGTGCCGTTCACTTGTATGCAAATATCTTTGTGGTTGCTTAATACCCTGCCTGAACTAAAACATTGCAGGCACCACATACAAAAGTGTTTCCTGTGTTCATGTTTTGTTTGGTTATACATGAATCTGTTAAAATCCTTTATAAGAACATAGTGCTTGTTTTCTTTTTCAGTAACCAGAAGTAGTTCAATGTGATCTTCATACTTTTCTTTTGAAACATAGATGGGATATGGCTGTTTGTCTTCATATCCGAATACATTTATATTGATACTGTTTTGCTTCTCAATTTTGTTGTAATGTTTGACACCAACTGGAAATTCAACACCTGAGTAATCTAACTTTCCAACGTATTGTTTGTCAGTCTTTTTTATTCTTTGAGGATATTTCTCTTGTGGATTTATATGTCTGATGTGACACCATCTGAAGCATTCATTATCCTCATTTTTCATGTTTATTAATCCCTTCTTTGAATTTCGAAGTTCAGAAGGAAGTTTGATATATGAGGATCCACTTATAGGCTTGTATTTGACAATGTTGAGGTAATGACTATCAACAGATTGTATAGTCCATCCTGAACCTTCTGATATCCACTGGGAGATCTGGTTTAAGATATTTTGTTTTGACATTTGTAATGCTTCATTGATTTCTGTATTGTTAATAATTGTTTGGGCTTTACTGTTGAAATATGCTGACTTTTCAACTATTTTACCATGAGAAATTTTATTGAATGTAACTTTTACTGTTTCAACATATTTAAGGCCTCTTATTTCATTCAACAAAGTGATTACATGTTGTTCTATGACCTTTCTTGTATTTTGCAATTGAGCTAATGGGTCTTTATTGTTTTTGATACTAATTTCATAAGATTTGACAAAACCTTTCAAGGCATTGTCTGTTTGCTTTATTATGGTTCTTGGTGTCGGAACCGGTTTTTTTACAGCATTTTTCTTGGTTCTTGGTGCAGGAATTGGTTTGTAATTATCCCGGAACTCTGCTGGTGGTTGAATAATATTATCTTCATACTGCGTAACCATTTCTTTAACACTTTTACGAGGTGTTGGTATTGGTCTTCTTTTTGCTGGAACTGGCTTATTCTCCTGCTTCAGAAGCAATTTGATAAGTTCTGATTTGCTGAGTTTTTTTAAACTAGCTTTGTTCATATTTATATTATGATTAGATTCTTTCATTATACTATAACTATATATTATTTTTATACGTTTAAGTCAAATTTTTTATACAAACATTTTAAAGATAAAATAATATGTACTATATATATGAGTAAATTTGAAATTGAAAACTGCGTTTATTGTTGCCATCCAATTTATGACTTATATGCTGCCAATGAAGCTGGAGAGGTTATGACTATCGTGAAAAAAGATCCTAAAAAGGGTCGTAATGATCATAATGGATACACGAAGTGTACTGTAAGAAAACATGGTCAGAATGGACAGAAAATTGTATTTGTTCATCGTTTTGTTTGGGAGTGTTTTAATGGACTAATCCCAGAAGAAAAAGTGATCGACCATATCAATAATGTTAGGGATGATAACAGATTATGTAATTTACAAATGATGACACAACAAGAAAATTGCAAGAAATCAGCAAAAGATCGAGATTATACATTTGTTACTAAAAATCACCAAAATAAAAAGTGTGTGAAAGCTACTAATATCAATACCAATGAAGTCTCATACTATAATAGTTTATACGCCGTAAATCAACATCATGGTATTAATGCTGGTATTGTGAAAATGGTTTGTGAAAACTTGAATGGTTGTAAAACTGGAGTTTCAAAGAAAGATAATCACCACTATAAATTTCAGTATGTCAAAAAGGAAGATATGCCAGAAAACTACAAGAAATCAGCTAATATTCGCCCGCGGAGAGTTTCTGATGAAGATAAAAAGAGACATCAAAAAGAAGCAATGAAAAAATGGTATAACAAAGAATATAAATGCCCAAGATGTGACAAGGTGATGAAAAACAACAACAGACAATGTCATAATAAAAAATGTAAATAGCCAGAAACAATTATATATTTGGCTATATGATAGTAATTAAATAGTATATACTGTATCAATCGATATGATATATATAACACTTAGTGTATATAATTCGAATGATTCTTTAATGTTTCTGTTGACTTGAATTTTCTGGAACAATGTTTGCATTTGATTCTTACACCCTGGAAATAAAGTATGATTTCTTTAATGATTTCATCATAATCGTTGCTGACTAATATTTTGTAATTGTTGTTTTCGTACTCTTGTAGCATCATCTCCTGTTCTTCTGAAAGCTTTCCATAACCAGTTGGTGTTTTAAATTCGATTGCAAAACCTGAGTACTTCAAATGCATATTTCCTATGAATAGATCACAAGCTCCCTTCTGATAACCCATGTTGTATGATTTTATTCTCATGTTACCATTAATTTAGTTTTCACCTAATGTTGGGATTAGGATTGCTTTAGGATAATTGTTTCTAATAAAGTTGACTACCTTTTTATGTAAATCATATTCTGTGTTGATATTGAATGTCAGCATTTTGTATGTCTTGTTTTTGAATTCATACTTACCAGTTTTTCTGATTGATGGTAAAACCTCTTTTGTTACCCAACGTTTGAATTCCTTTGCTTTATTCATAACAGATCTCAAAATGAGGCTGTATAGTCCGGATTCATTTATATAAATCGTGTTTCCAGCGTTCCATGTTAGGGGGCACGATTCGCCCCCCCTGGATTTGAGCCCCTTAAGTGAACATTTATCTTCTTCATCAACATGTTTGAAAATCGCTTTCTTTGTATCTTTATATCCCAAAATGCTAGCAACTGTTTTACCACGAAACCATATGTCATCATCCTTTTTGATAATATTTAGTTTTTTTCCTTCATAAGTGAACATATGTATATACTATATATTTATTTTTTTTCTTCAAGTGATTTGCAATAGCCAGAAACAATTATATTTTTGGCTATCAAAAGCTAATGAACAGCATATACTGTATGAATCTATATATATATGTTACATAATTAAATGATCTTTAGATGAATATTTATCATATCTCTCAATAAAATCAAAATTTGTTGATGATACTATGTAATCATTACTTAGTTCTACAAATTCATTCATAGTTATTTCTCCAGGGAACTTGTGAAATGTCCTTACTTTGAGATGAAACCTTATGAGTTCACATTTACAAATAAACTCTAAAAAAGTCATATAAGGCATATTTTCAAAGAAACCTTTTATTTGGCATAATTTATAATCTTCATAGACTGGATAAAGATCTCTATAAAGCTTATCGTAATAAATACATTTTTCATTAAATATTTCTTCAAAAATACGCAAATGTTTATTACTGCGTAAATGAATATTTTTGCAATGCTTATAATAAGATTCTTTACAAGTTGTGCAACGCCAAAATTTCATTCTGTATATACTTAATATTATATATTTTGTTTGTTTAAATAACCACAGTAGATTGAATCTCTACTGCACAATATTGGATTTTGGGATTCACTCAGATAATATTTCTTTTTGTTGCCTGATATCCAGCGCAATAATTTCTTCAAAAACTTCTTCATACAATAATGTTATACTGTTTGTAAATCCTTCATTGGAACCCAACTGTTAAATTCATTACTGTATCCCTTCTACTTAACCAAAGCTTGCTTCTTTTTATAATCCCTCCGAATCACTTTGTCGATTCTGAATACCTCTTGTGTAGCTTTAAGCAATTCGGGCTCATAAAATGATCCCTTTATCTCCTCATTATTGAGTTCCTTTAGTTTGTAAGTTATTGGATTCGTATGTTGTATTTCATCAACTGTGAAAATTTCCTCAGACCAATTTGGGGTATATCCTTTATCAAACACATTCCGTTTATACTTACTTATTCTAACCTTATCACCTATTTTGAATTTCGGTTTCTGTTTTGATGTTTCCATATCACCATACAGATTAAAGTAAACAACTCCTTGATTCTTCCTTTTACTGGCTTCTGTAGGCGTCATCTTTATGCTTGAATGTCTTGTGTTGTTATACTGTTTCACTAATTTAGGTAACATTTCAAGATACTGTGTATTACCTTGAACTGTAAACTGTTTCCACATCTTGGACTTGATTGTTCGATTCCATCTTTCACAAACTGACGACTTTTCCTCATTCTCAGTTGAGTACAAGGTTATTTTATTCTTATCAAGTAGTTCCTTAACATGTTTGTTGTAATACTCTTTGCCTTTATCAGTCCATAGATATTGTGATTTTCTGCCTTCTTTTAAAATGGTTTTCAATGCCTCAGCAACAGTTTCTCCTTTTTTGTCTTTTAAAGGGACTATCCAACCGTATTTAGAGAATACATCTAAAACCATAAGAAGATATCTATAGCCAGCGTTCCATCGACTGAACTTTTGCATCTCAACAATATCAGAGCACCAAAATTCGTCAATATGGTTTACAATTACCCGCCGCCGGGTGAAGTTACGCTTTATCGGTTTATGAAGCTCATCAGCTAATTTTTCTTGCCAGTTTTCTTCACTCGACGGCCTTTCACGTTTTTTGGCTTCTTTTGTTTTACACCTAGACCTAGTTTCTGCTTTGTGTTGATTAGAAATCGTGCTGTTTGTCCCCATTTTGGCATCTGTCCATAAGGAATTTCATCTAATGACTTGACCATTTTTCTGTCACATTCACCTTTGTTTTTCCCCATATCATAACAAATATCATGATGAGCTGATATTCTATCAACTTCATTGCAAGGTTGTACGTGCCACTTGGTGACCTCTCCAGTGTTTTTATCATACTCTAACTGTTTATCGAGAGGGTTATATGCCCCCATGTATTTATACTTTCCAGGAGTCCATCCAGCTTTTGGTGTCGGTAATTTCCCAATTAGTTTATGGATATCTAAACTACCACCATCCAAATCCTTTCTGTCGGTTTTATACTTTCTATTTGGTCTGATTTTGGTTGATAATTGATCAAGAGCTTGACTTCCGACATTTTGAATCATTGGATTCAACTTATCCAGAGCATAATCGATAGCCTTTTTCTGCAGTTTTGGGTTTCTCAATGCTTCTGATCCATAATATCTTCCCATTTCAACTGCCTTTTTTCAAGCCAAGGAATACCGTGGTGAATCAATAAATCAGTACCAGTCGATGCTACTGTATCTAGTAAGCCCGCCCCTTTCGACGGGCGACCCCGTTTCCCGCCTGTTTAACGAATTTCGTTTTAATGATCTTGCATTCGACACAAACGCATTTAAGCATAAGCCTCCCATTTTTAGCCTTTTCATATCGTTCACTCCCTGGTACACATAGAGTAACCTTTTTCTGTTTGACACAATAAGATTTCATATATATATATGAGTTAGATATTTTTGAAATACTGTTCTAAGAATTTCTCATTATTCGTCGTATCATATATGTCGAAAACTTCCAACAGATCAAAATATGATTTGCCCTTATTCATCTCATTCAAAAAGTATAAACAGAAGTAACCACATGTTGTCGTCATGAAATTTTGTATTTGGTTATTTTGATGAAGAAGTGTTAAATTCTTTTTTCTTGCGTGATTGACAATTTCTTGGAAGGGAGGTAAACCAAATGAATCAAAGTAATTGATGACGTTATCTTTCACATAAGTAGCAACCCAATGGCTCCCTGACATATAACTAGGTTCAAGATTGTAAATAAATAGAGCCTGTCTATGATTATGTGGGACAGTTTCATCTCGAGACAGAACATCTTTGATTGGGATATCCAGATATTTACACCATTTTATTAAATCATAATTGCTTAATGGGACATTCTTATGGAATTTCGGTTTTACAACAGAATGTTCAGAAGAGGGACGTTTTTGAATGGTGAGTTCTCGCCTAATAGTAGACCGCTTCCTTTTTCCTGAGCTTTTTTTTGTTTTTTTTTAATCCCCTTACCTGATGTTTGATCAGGCCAATTCCCATAAAAAGGCGGTGTTCTATACATTGGCACTAACAAACCACCATCCTGATTATAATTGGTTAGTTGTGATATAGATCTGGGTTGTCTTTGTTGGGGTTGTCCCATCTGAGGGGCACCTTTACCAGTCATCTTCTTTATTGCCTCAATAGCTAAAGGGACTCCAATTGATGCTAGAAGAGTGCCTAAGAACCCACCTGTTTGTACTTTCGTCGGTTTTATATGAACACCAGAGCCTGTTTGTAGAGCATTTAATATATCTTGTTTTTGTTTTGTGGTCAAAAGATGTTTATATGCTATCAACTGGTTGATTTTATTTTGTGGTATGAGAAACCCACCGGTTTGAACACCTTTTCCGGATATCTTCTTAACAATCTGAGATGCTCCTTCACTAGCTGCTCCAGCTAAAGCCGACAATCCAAGAGTCTTAGCAATCGTTGGTGCAAAAGTTCTTCCAAGCGCCAGAACTGTAGACAGAAGAGATCCACCTAACTGCTTTCGAATGTTTGTTTTAGAAAGTTTAATGTCCATTCCTTTTTTCAATTTTCTATTTTTATCCAATCGCTTAACTATATTCTGAGGTACGTATAGAGTGTCATTCCCAGATAGAGAGTCCTTCGTGAGCCTTAGAACTATTGTTTCTCTTTTATGATACGCGTTACTAAGATTCTTTTTCTGGTTTGGTGATAAACTAACTTTAATTTCGTATAGTTGTGTCATATAATATATGTTAGATAAATTCTCTTTTAAAAAACATATTCAATGTAAAACTTATTTATTTAAACTATCATCAATTCGTTTCCAACTGTCTTTACTACAACCTCACTCTCGTAAAATACGATGCTATGAGCTCGGACGTTTGCTGCCGGGGCTACATTGAGACGATAATGGAGAATCAACTGTTTAGGATCTCTCGTCACTACCTCTTTCTGATATGACAAATCGAAATACAATAATCCATACAAACTAGTGAAATTGGATACATTAAGCTGTGTTCCTGAATTGTAATCGTTCTTACGAAATGCATATGACATGAGATCATTGAATACCCGTATTTTAGAATCTGCATCGTATTCTAGTTCGGGATAGAACGTGTTGTTTCCATATTCAAGCCTGCAGTTTGATAGAGAGCTATTAGCATTAGCTGCATTCAACTTGAAAGTGTCAAACAAATATGGACTCCTCTCTGCTTCATCATTATTCGGTGCGTCTGTCCTCTGGAGATATATAAAAACATGTTTAACGTCATCGATAGCTGGACTGATTTGAAACATATTCTGAACAGCTCTGGTATTTGCTGACTGATTGTAGAGATCTCGCATATATGTCCAGGTTGTTGGCTTGAGAAACTCTGAAACGAAATTACTATACATGCTGTCTTTTGGGATTAATCTTGGAAGCCAAAGATACAATCTCTTTACTACAACACGACCAGCGCCTGTGCCATTTGCCATGTGAATCATTTCACTGTCTTCATTGAGTGTAAGTTCAATTGTGAGCTGCATTGGGGGCAACATTTTTCTTTCTAGCTCTTGAAAAAAGCTGTATCTATTTAAGGGAATCATTTCGTTAATACTCTTAGCTCCTCCACTACCGTCGTTGGCTGTTGCTTGGGTTAAAATACGACGGGCTTCAAAACCTGTGTTTGTATCTGCTGTTGTTCCATCAGTATCAAGATACCAGAACGAATTCTTTCCAACAGATCTACTATAATCATCACTGTATTCAAGGAGATTTTTGACATTCGTTATTCGATGCAAATTATCACTCTCATACACAATTTTACCAGACGATTTAATAACCATATGTCTGATTAGACTGTGAGATCCGTTTATCATAGTGATGGGATCCGCTTGAGCATATCCAGCACCATTTGCCTTTTTTTGAAGCTCTTTAGTTACTTCGAAATACCCATTAAAAAAATCGAACATAGTCGACCTATCGTTTATTGTGAATCTGTAACCTGTCTTTTTCTGGCTTTGATTGTTAGCAGGTTGCTCAATGACATTATCCAAATGGAAACGAACGTATTCATATCGTTGTAGATTTTCATTTGTTCTGAAACTCATTTATATGAGTAGTTTAGATAAAATTCACTTTTTAATAACCAGTACCAGATATAAGTCTATTCAGAATCGTGTTGTAGTCTTCTTGTTTTGGTTTAGTAGGTTTGGTTGGTTTCATTGGTTGTTTAGTTGAACCGTGTAATTTTCTCATAATAAGCTCTCCGCTTTTTTCAACTACTTTTTTTCCCAGTTTGTCTCCAGCATGTGAAATACCAGATTCAAGCGCTTTTTTGGCAAAAGGTTTAGCAACTTTTTTGAAAGCAGATGATGCAAGACTCTTTATTGGTTTGAAAATGTTATCAACAATAATCCCAGATCCTTTATGCTTATACACAAAACGACCTAGTTTCGGGTGATAAGTTCGCTTGTATTCATACGACGACATATATAACTATTAGTTAGATTAATCTCTCTTATCTCTTAAAATCAAACTGAATGAAGTGTCATTATGATTAAGATCTATAATTCTTCGTTTACCGTCGGTGATATAAATTCTTATTTTATTGATCGTATTTTTATTACACGGGTTGTACTGAACTCGTCGAGGCTCTTGTGTGAAACTATAACTCGGGGTGAGAGTTGAGGTACTGAAACTATATATAATATCTGACTCTTCACCATCGACAAGACTGTCACTTATCAAATCACAATGAACATTCAATATTTCTCTGTCTTGTGAGAGATTAGGAATGTAATCTCCAACATTTACACTACTTGTTAGAATCTTTTTATTGAAACCAATAAGATCATTAAAATTACTTTGAGTAAGATCTAATCTGTAATTTGAGGCAAGTGTTATTATTGTTCGAAATATTGTATCGTCAAACTCGAGAGTGATAGGATATTGAGGGTTTGATGATGTCCCTGTTTTTGTTTTTTCTTTGATTAAATTGTCAAAATCAATGTAATTCCATACTCCAGGGTTGAATATAATTTCCGTCCAATTAGTACCACTATCAGACGAATATCTTATTTTCTGATTAGTGAGTTCTTTCGTAATGTTAAACCAAGTGAATGACATCGAAATGATTCGGTCTAGGCCGATTTCATATTGTCTGTTTGAATCTAGTATTATCGGATTACTGTATTTGATTGTGAAATCCGATGGTTTATTACCATTTTGGGTTTTTACTGTATGACTGGATAATACAAGTTGTCTATTCATTTATATGATTAGTTTAGACTAAAATAGTTTTTGTATATTTTGTTATATTGTGGCTTATTGAGTATTGAATTTCTCAACAAGATGTCGAGAAGTGCAACACCTGTGTTTCTTAGCTCTATGCTATTATTACCGGCAACCTTTGATCCTATAATCAGTTCAAGTTTTTTCATCATTTCTGTCGGATTATTGAAAAACATTACCTGTCCACCTCTTTTTGTTTTTTTCTTCAAACCAGACCCTTTAATATTTTTCAGTTTTTGATTGTTGTAATTGATATAATCATTTAGAACCTTCCTCGTATCAGCAATGACCTTCTTTTGATATTGAGCTACAGCTTCACTTATTGAACCACTACTTAATTTCTTTTTGACGTTCGTCAAATTAGCATTTAGTATGTTCCTTTGTTTTTTAGCATCATTCAATATCTTGTTAAGATAAGCTTTCCTCTTTTTATTATTTATATCTTCTTGTTGAAGTCGTAATTCAACATCATCGTAGTTCGGAATATTCAATTTATTTAAAGCTTGATTTATTCTATCCTCCTCGAGAAGGTTATAATCTGGTACTTCTTCTTCTTCGTATTCAGGTGGAAGATCTTCTGCTTCATACATGTATTCTGGATCTATATACATTTGTTTTTTACCTGATGCTAAATCCTCAAGGACATCTTCATAAGATGGAGGTTTTGGAACCAATTGTTTCTCGTTTTCAGGTAGAACAGGTTGATCAAACAAATCGTCCAATCCATAATCAGGCACTTCATCATCAACAGCGATTCCATAATCAGGAATAGGTCGCTTTTTCTTTGGTAATCTTCTCAACGGTGCTTTTGGGGCTGTAAGTTCCTTTAACTCAGATGTTATAGGTTTGAAAAGTTTCTCTGCCTCGACTTCACCCATTTGATCAGATATCTTTTTTTGTTTTATTGTATCTCTTACTGTGTTAATCTTTTTACCAAGCTCGGATCGTTTCTCAGCCATTTCTTTCCATTTGAGTAAACTCATTATATCATTTGTTTACATAAAATTTTGTATTTTGTTCGGAAAAATTAGGGTTATCATATATAAAAACGCTCGCATAGCGTGTCGCCATGCGATAAAATTGTATAAACAAATGATATATGAGAATTCAAAACTATGACATTCAAGACGATGAAAATAACGATTTTATCCAATTAAAGAGTTTCATGCCAAACCGATGTTTCAGGATGCTTATTTGTGCTCCTTCTGGTGGTGGTAAGACTAACCTTATGCTTGATATGATATATAGGCTTCTCTATTTTGACAAGATATACCTTTATGCTCGAAATCTCTCCCAAAGCAAATATAAGCATCTGTTGAAATCTCTTGAACCAATATCAAAAGAGGTCGGTTATGATGTGATAGAAGCAAGTAACGATGAAATCATCCCTCTGACAGATTTGTCTGATGAAAACCAAAAATTAATCATATTTGATGACTATTTGAATACAGGTAAGAAAAATGACGAACGGATACGTGACTACTTTACCAATTCTAGAAACAAAAATTGTTGTTGTGTATATTTAAGTCAAAGCTACTATGGAACTGATAAAACAATAAGACTGAATAGTTCACATTATTGCATATTCGATTTCCCATCAAGAAATGAACAATCCATGATTTGTAGAGAATTAGGTGTTAACAAAGAGGATTATCAGAAGGCTACTAAGGATCCATATAGTTTTCTGTATGTTGATAAGGTCAAAAAAAAGGTAGCCCGAAATTTCGATGAAAGAATATAAACCATTAATATATGAGTTATACTAACGGTATCCTTAATCATGATGATTCTCAAGGACTAGGTAAGATAGGTACAAGAGGTTTACCTGGTATTGGATTCAAATTAGATTCTGACAATAATTATGATATGCAGAATAAAAAATTAGTGAATGTAAAACAAGGAACCAATAACAATGATGTGGTTACAAAAAGTCAGTTAGATAGTGAAATAGCTAAGATTCCAAGTGTGGATACATCTAAATTCATGCTAAAAGCAGGTGATACGATGACAGGGTCACTCATTGCCCCAAAAGACAATTATCCAGTTCATGGTAATCTCAACAAGGTTATCAGTTATGAATCGCAAAGAGAGATATTCTTGTCAAAGAAGGAAGGAGGTCGAATGGAGCAACATATTGACATGGGTGGTTTAAACATCGTAAATCTGAAATCACCAACTGCTTCTAATCACGCTAGTAATAAGGCGTATGTTGATAGTGAGATAAGAAAGATTCCAATAACTGATTCATCAAAATTCATCAAAAAAGATGGTTCAGTATTAATGGAAGCCGATCTTGATATGAACAATAATTTCATCACAAATCTGAAATCACCAACTGCTTCTAATCACGCTAGTAATAAGGTGTATGTCGACAATTCAGTAAAAAATAAAGCAGACCTTTCAAAAACAACAACACAGACATTTCAAGGTAGAGTACAAATACCAGATTTTGATCCATCCTCTCATTCAGAATCAGATATTGTCAATCTCAAAAATATTAACGAAACCTTTTTGAATAAAAACAAAGGAGGTGTCCTGAAAAATCCTATCACATTCCTATCTTCATTACTAAATAATCAGAAACAGATTAAAAACCTCGGCACACCTCGATACAATAGCAGTGCTGCTAATAAGAGCTACGTTGACGAAACAATAGCACAATCTCAAATCGATTCCAGCAATAAAAAGAATGCATTTAAGTACCTCTTTGATGTAGATGAGAGCTCCAGTGAGAATAATATAGTGGTTATTGGCATCTCTGATTTCGCACAAAGCCCTCACAAGAATAAACAAGCTTACAAAGTCGGACTTCTAAAAAATACTGGGAGCAATAATTATCAATCGAAAATCGGATTCAATCTATATCCTCTCAGTCTCGGCAAATTCACATCGGTCTTGGAATATTTTCCGATAGGGTCACATACCAACATCCAACTATCCGCTCAGGCTAGCACAGCTAATATTCACAAAACAATCCAAAAGAGCTTCTCAGATCATGTAAGGCTTATCATACAATTTACCAATAGTAGCAGGGAATCCCTTGATTACATCTATTTCAACCTACACGGAAGCTCAACATTTTCCTCACCACAGGCTTTTCTCATCATTTATGGAGTCAAAGATTGGCAAGACACTGTCCATCCAGAAGTGTACGACTATGATTACAACTACCATGGAATGAGAATCGTTAAGTATACAAATAAGATTATTTCCAATATTGCATGGTTAACAGATAGCCCTTGGCAAGACCTATCCAACTATTATGTGAATTTCAATAACCCAACTGTTGGCAATGTTGTGAAACTGGTAACATATCTACAGGTAAGTAATGATAAAAACGGAGGCAATCTTTGGTGTCGTTGGGTTGCTAATATTATCAACCCAGTAACAAAGAATGTGGAAAATACCCGTATAATACAAGTCAATACAACTAGCTCCATTTTATTAGGAAAAAGATTCCGGTCTGGTTTTGGTATTCAGCTGGCTCCAGACTATGAAAACATCGCCACACTCTCAAACGCTTCTTTTTTCACAGTTGTAGACAAAAACAAGCTTCATAAATTTCAATTACAGGTAAGAGTAACAGATGGGGGAACCTTCACAGTGAATTCCCTCGCTAATAATATAAATGCAGATTGGAACAGTTACACTGTGAGCATAATTGAGGTTCAAGAGATAGCTGGTTTAAAATTGGACACAAATTCAGGTCTCCCAGCTGATGTCATAAGTTTCACCAGTGAATAAAAATTATCTATTAATATAATATAATATATATGGATAGACGTAAAAGCATATTCAATTGGAACCATGTTTCAGAAAATTTAACGGAAGATCAAATATCTGAGTTGAAAGCATTGTACAAATTCTATCATAAAAAATATTGGCTTTTCAAAATGACTTTTAAATATTTCAAAAAAGTAGAACTTGCATGTAATATTGGATCTGTTTTATTGGTAGTAACAGGGACAGTAGCTGGTGGTGTAACACTAAACCCTGTTGTTCTCGGAACAATATCTGGTTCGGGGCTCTTGCTTAAAACATATTCAGAGGCTAAAAATTACAAAAGGAAGATTGAGATGTGTAAATTTGCATACACCTCATATGAAAAGGTTTTAATAGATTTACGATCCTTCATGAGAGGACTGGAGTATGATGACAAAGGATTCCTTGATTATGTCAAAGTTCTCGATGATATAATCATTGATATGTGTCCATTAACTGACAAATTCGAAAAGAAATATAATAAGGTATTCATCCAATAATAAATTTTATTTTATTACCTATCAACAACATGATGTGCTTCCAATATTTATCACAGAAAGCTAAAGTTTTTTTCGATTTACTAATTGGAATATTTTCAAATGGTATTCCCATCATCTTGAATATCTTTCTCATTATAAAATTAACGCTTATCATTCTTTTCCGAGTTCCATTAACTTCATAAAGAATCTTACCAATCTCACAAAATATAGCATCAATCTTATTTTTCTGACAGGTTGATATTTTTATATTGTACTTTTGTTCGATATCTATGATTGTATTATTTATATGGTACTCTCGATGGTAAACAGATTTTCTCATAAATCTATGTTTATTTTCATAAAAATCAACATATTCTTTCACATAATCATATCCTTGAACGACACCACAGGATTGACAAACTTGAATACCATTATCACTGATAATATCCCGATTGTCACAGCATTTATCATCTTTTGGTTTTCTGACGAAATCTATTTGCTTGTCACAAAAAGGACAAATAACATCGAATTCTTTCAATTCAGTGTGAATATCTTCATTACAATTCATTCTATACTATTATATGAGATATTTTTTATGTAAATACAAGTTCCGCAAACACAGTCTGCTTTTCTGTTCACTACAAACTTTACTGACAAACTTTACTGACAAACTTTACTGACAAACTTTACTTCAAATACAAGTTCATCTGATATTACATGACAATCTGATGACTCATCGGGAAAGTCCCATTTCATCATAAACTTCCTGTTTTAACCAGACATGTCAAGACTTGTTTCTTAGAAAAACTTCTTGCTTTTCCGAGAAAGACTTCCTGTGGTTTAGAGTCACGTGATGGAATAATGCGTTGGATACATCATGAAATACAACATATAGTATCCAAATACTATCAATTGAAACCATGTAATAAAATACATATAGTTCCCCATAAAATGTAACCAGCATCGCAAAAAGAAACTTCCCCTCTTGATCGCAAAGCGACCAATTCACTGCCTCACAAAAGCTCCGCTTTTGTTCCCCAATGCATAAAAAATGGAGCTATCTAAAAAACATATAGTTTACCAAAAAAAATTATTTCCATCTAATGGAGTAGTAGTTATAGAGTTGGCTTGGTTTTAGAACACTTTCAAAGAAAGTGGTCTAGAACCGCCAACTCTATAACTACTAACACGCTATGTGTTGTTTAATGGCTGGTTTTCACATCAACTGGCTTGCGATTTTGTTAGAGAGCATAAGCGTAGAATGGGGGCTAAGTTAATCCATATATCTAATAGGATGGCCTGCCTATGAATCCCAGGAAAAAAATGTTGACTGTAGAGGTCCCTCCCCCCTAACTCCACATCCGTTCCTACGCAGTAATGTCATTTCTGAGAGGTATAGTAGAAATAAATTGCGTCCTGAGCAAATACATGACGAGTAGAAGGCGGTTGTTTGGAGAAAAGCAAAACTGAAATTGCCTTGGTGTTTCTAAAGGAGCTACATTCAACCTCAAAGATCTGGGCTTCAAATTCAGCGAAACATAAGAATAACCGCTTCAAAACATTGACGAAAGGTTTAAAAACACAGCTGAAATACAAAAGAAGGCACGGATGGGCCAAATTGAAGAAGATTAACACGGATTGCAATTGGGGTTTTTGAAAAACTGTTAGGCTTAACAGTTTTCAAAATTCATCTCTGTTGTTCGTAAATTTAAATAATATATAGATTTAGCCAAGCCTAAAAGCGGACCTCCCCCCCTTTTTTTTAATTGCTGGAAATTGTTAATTTTTTTAAGTGATGGGGGTCGAACCGCCGAATTGTCAAACCGCCGGAACGATAAGGGGGAATACTTATCGCTGTACAACTTCTGTTACGTTGTCAATTAGGAATTAAGTTTAATACTTAAACAGTTGTTTATTGATTGCAGCTGGATTGACATAAACACGGGTGTTTTTCTTAGGGAAATGTGTTCGGACCACAGCAAAAACCATGGTTGTAGACAGAAAATACCGGAAGGCACTAGCTCTGCCATGTTTGATGTGCGAACCATTGCCAAATGCTGCGAATTCAAGCGATGTACTTCGACTCGATTCGATGTTACGCGAGTTACGCAAGTTACTGTGTTACGATAAACACAGGGGTTTTTCTTAAAAAAATGTGTTCGGACCTCCGCAAAAACCATGGTTGTGGACAGGAAAAACCAGAAGGCACTAGTTCTGCTAGGTGTGGCCTCAGGGCCGCTGCCTAATGCGGTGAACTCAAGCGTTGTGCCGACCAAGTTGGCAACAGAACCGACCACAAAGTTCAGAAGTCGCCGAAGGCAAATTTAGTAACTTAAACTTTTTGCCTTCCACCAAAAAGACAACTGAGTATTCTTTTGAACTTCTTCTTTCCATTTATAGATATTGAAATTTTTTTTTTACAATCTCTAAACTTCACTTCTGTCGAACTAAATCGTTTTGCTAAACAAGCTAAGCTTTTAAAAAACCTCTTTTTCAAAAGCGACGGTGGTCATGCGATTTCCCGGCAAGAAAAACACCGGTTGCCCAAAAGCACCGCGAGGTTTCCCGCCAAGAAAAAATGGCATTCTCCCCCCCCCCCCTCCTCGTCGGGTTGTCTTGGAACTCCCAGTTTCCCTCCCCAAGAGTCTGTGCGGACAGGCGGGCGGGCGAGTGTACGATGACGTCACAACCAAAATTTCTCGGATCGATAGGTTACCAAATTTGCTCGAGATACATATTTGTTTGTTACGAAGCTGTGATTTTGTCAATTACAAGTGATTTCTTCGCCTTTGCCTTGATCGTCTCCTACTTATCCTTCAGGCCAAGATTCAAATCATGAGCCATCACGTGCAATTTATAATTTACTCTTTTGCTTGTCGGTGGAATAAATATATATGTTATTTACCGGCTGGGAGGTCCGTATAGGGAAAAACTGTGCCCGCGGTCTTGAGTACCCAAAACCGAGGGCACAGTTTTTCCTTATATGGACCGACCTAGGCCGGTAAATAACATATTTATTTTTGCAACCTTTCGAATTTACAGGACAATCTTTGAAGGTTGCAGGTACGCGAGGAGGTTTCATTGAGTCAGGTGCCAGGAAACTGGGGAGCGAATGTGATCATAAACTTTTTAAACTTTTAAGTTTGAGCTTAATTTTCTCGAGGAAGACTACCATATCATCTCGGAAAAGGTTGTCATTAAGAACAGACATTCACTTGAGCAATCGTAGCCGGCATGAAAAAAAAAACAGCCTAAATTAAAACCTAATAATTTAGCTTACTTAACGCAAAACCGTATTTAAAACAGTACTCAAACTTGAGGAGCATTTCAAAAAGCATTTCCATCGCCCTTGCGTAAACAGGAATACTTGAAATAACTTCTGTTTTGTCTAATTCCTTTCTTTTTCTGTTTTGCATTGAGCTTGGGAACGTATCTGTTGGTTCTTCGGAAATAAAAAATTTTATCATTATTATTTAGCGAAACTGTTCAGTGTACTTTCACTTTTAATCAAGCGAACTGTGCGCCGGCTTTTGTCTTCATTCGTGGCAGATGAAAAAGCAAAATTCCAGAGAAACACACATTCTTAAATGAAAATAAGCGGAATCTCGATAAACGAAAAAATTACTAAAATTGAAGTCATTTAAATTAAGCATCGGGGTCAAAAGGCATTGCAGCGGGCGCAATTCAACACCTAAACTGCTGTGTTAAGTGACATCATGAGCCGTCATGCTATGAAGCTACAATCAAACACAATATCAAAACGACGAGTACTTGCCTTTTTAAGGAATTACAAGACCTTTTATTCCCCTCCTTGTTAGACTTCCCACTTAAAACACATGTGAGAATTGTGAGTTGACGAAAAATTCGCATCTTGTGGTCAAAAATCTACAAAAAACATTCCGAGTTCAACCGAGGTTTGCTGTGTTTTAATTTTCATTCACGGTTTTCGCGCGGTTACCATGACCGTGGTCAGAGACAGGAAAATTCTGCCCGCTCCCGTGCATGCTTTTTACCTACCATTTGTTTCCAAAGTGAAATTAAGAAATGTCTATTTTTGGCGTTTTTGGAATTGAGATTGAGAGGTTAGAAACACTTAACGAATCTGTTCCTGGCTACATCTCATCCCTAGTGGAATTTCTGCTGGCTGGCAAATTATTGTTGTGTAGCTGTTCCAGTCCTGGGAAATATTTACTGTAGGGGTTTGTTTTCCTTGGGAAATTAATCTTGTTGGGAAAGATGTTGGCCTTCCCTGTTGAATGTGTGTGACCTACCGGCCGCGAACCTGTGAAGATATATGTACAGGTAGCTCTTCACACCCACTGACCAGCGAAGATAAAAATATAGGTCTTGAACTACGCCCGCCTTACGAAATATTGTGCTGGTTTCGGTGTTATTGGACTGCTATGATATGTTTAATTGCTGTCTGGGAAACACGGGAACTTATCTCTGCAGGCGGGGAACTTTCCACGCTGAAGAAAGGAACGGACGAGTTTTAAGAAAAAAAACGCCTGCAAATGCCTTAAAACGACGCCAATCGTCAGTTGATGCTATATTGACAAAAGTATCAGAATCAAGACAGATATAATTTTATGGCAGGAGCCCATGGTAATGGGCTCCTGTTCATGGCAATTAACAAAGATTTCAATTGACGGGCTTGGAAGGGAAATGATTAAAGAATTCATTGCAAAGGCAATTTTTAATGAAAGCTGTACACATGTAGCTGAAGTTCCAAGTCTATAATATGTGATACTAAATAGCATTTTAAGACCTCGAATTTGCTAGAAATTTTTTTATGATTACATGTAGCCTTCGATCGCAGAATGTATTTCAAGCTCTGTTGTTTTGTTTTGTTTTCAAGCCTAATGTTTACCGCTGGAGCTCGAAACGGCCAAATTTTCTTTTGCAGAACCAAAGCTTAATATGGACGACACAGGCCATGATCTAGCAGAAAGCGTTGGTTTTGTGATGATTAACTCAACCCAACCCAACCCAAATGCAACAAACTTCAAACTTCGTGTTTTCGCTGAAACCTAATTCACTATGCTAGTGTGCAGTAAAACTATTAGTAAGTGTAATGACATGGATCGCCAGGATTGAAATTGATTACAACTTGGGCCAACTTTTGGAAGTTCTGTGGGTGTGTCTTGCAAAAATCGTTAAAGACGTACTGTAGTTTGCTCTCCTTGCAAAAATTCACTTGAAGCACTCCACCCTTCCTTCCTTGTGTTCTGGGAACATTTATATTATTTTGTTCTGTGTCAGCGAAAGTACATCCTCATAGTTTTAGCTCAGTTTTGTCACAACTCCAGAAAAATTCGTGACATGACAGTCCCGTTTTAATTCAATAATAATTCGAGGTACATCATCTGTTTTTCTGTTTGTTTGTTTTTTGCGTAGTGACTATATCAGAGCCAACGACTGAGCAGATCTGCCTTCAGAAGACAACATCTGGTCAATGCTGTAGCATTCCTTTCACGTACAAAGGAGTGACATACAATGAATGCGTAAGATTTACTCACCCGAGACCTTGGTGTTCCTTGGATCCTTTATACAAGGAAAGATGGGGCGATTGCCGTGAGTATTTTTCTGGAATAACTTGAAAAAATTGTTTTGTCGTAAAGGGTACCTAACCTTCTCTTTGGTTCAACAGATTGTTTCAGCGTTGTCATTCCAGTTGAAAGTTTGAGATGAAAAGATTTTTTCTTTGACTGTTAGAGAAACATGGAAACATTTTCCTCCGAGAAAGATTTCATCGTCACAGTTAAAGGAACTATGTCAACTATTTAAGTAACACTTTGAAAAACCAGAAGTTTATATTTACATTAAGTGAACACTACAGTCAACCCCCGTTATTGTGTACACCCTCGGGACCGTGATTTGTTGTCCGTAATAGCGGGATGAGAGATAAAATTCTTAAAAAATGCATTTATGGTAGGGGATTTACATTTGATTACATTTACATTGATGCAGTACCAATTCCAGAGCCGCTTTGGTATGTAAAGTGCATAAAAGAGCAAACATTTCATACGCTTTTTTTCTATGTAGTAGTATACTGGAGAATCTATCCTTTACTGATCCTTATGGTTTTCTATAATAAGGCCTTTAGGCTTCTTAAGGATTTATCTTCAAGAAGGAACCTGAAAATTCACTAAGAACACATAGGTTATGTCATCGTTTTTGAATAGGGATTGCCACAAAGCGACGGCAGAAATTTGTGGAAAAGCCATCAACTGCGCAGGTAGCTAAGGGCCAGAAATTGCAGTCAGTTATTTAAAGAACGTAGTGCGGAAGAAACGAATTGGGCAGGCTAGGCGAATCTGTTCATAGGAGCGACACTGCAAAGCTGGCCTTGCAAGGAAGAGAGGAAGGAATTTTTAGATGGCCACCAGAAGAAGCTTTAAAAATTAATGCAGAAAAAAGAAAGAAAGAAAACAAATGCGATATCAAAAAACGGAAGAAGCATTTTCATTTGAAGGATTTTCATTGTTAGTAGTCAGTGTTCAAAGATGCCGCTTAATATCCGCTATACCGCGCGAGAGTTACACAATAAAATTGCGCCCTCGGGTCCAAGCAAAGTGTCCTAAGTCTGTACTAGCAAGAGCTTGTTTCAGTCAAACTTCTGTAACATTTGCCGGAGATTCAGATACTGTCCGTGTTAGAGGAGTGTCCGTAATAGCAGGAGCCCATTACCCTGGTAATAGAGGGGCGTCCGACTTGAATGTATAAAAGTTTAAGCCGGATCAGGAAAATAGTTCCCGCTGTTTAGGTTCTGTTTTCTGTTTGTTTGTTTGTTTTTGTTTGTTTTTTTTTACCAAAATCTCAGTAGGAGTTGTGACAAGCACCACCCTGTGAAAGCAGACCAGAAAACTTAAGCTAGAGAAAGCTTTTAATCCCGGCTTAATGCGAGCACGTTTTGGGGGCCAATCTTCTCGTCCTCATTACACTGTCTTTGAGGACAGATGGTTTAAACGCTGGATATTAATCTTTCGCGCAAGATCTCTAAAAGATCTCGAATTTCGTGAAGTCTTTGCCCTGGGATAACACACACTAAGTGAGAAATTTCTCGGTTTAACACATAATATAGATAATTCAGACTCTCTCAAGCTCAATATTACAAAAGAGAAAATTACCAACACGAGATTCAGCATTTGAAATCTAACTTTTCACGCAGGCAGAATCGTTGTCCGCACGCAGGAATTTATTGAACGGGCAAATTAATGACCCGGTCCATCTATTAATTTTTTTATGAAAGCTGTACAAATGTAGTTGGAGGTCCTAGTCTATAATATATGATACTAAACACCATTTTAAGACTGCGAATTCGCTTAAGTTTTTTTTTTTTCATAGTTACATGTAGCTTTCCATCGCGGCATGTACCTCAAACCTTGTTTTGCAACGAAGCCTCTGCCGCTGGAGCTCAAAACGGTCGAATTTTCTCAGTTTGCAGAACCAAAGCATAATATACGACACAGGCCATAATATAGGAGAAAGCGTTGGTTTTGTGATGATTAACTCAGCCCAACCCAAATGCACCAAACTGCAAACTTCGTGTTTTCGCTGAAACCTGATACAATATGCTAGTGTTCAGTAAAACTATTAGCAAGAGCATTGACACGGATCGCCAGGATTGAAATTAATTACAACTTGGGCAACTTTTGGAAGTTCTGTGGTTGTGTCTTGCAAAAATCGTTAAAGGCTTACTGTAGTTCGCTCTCCGTTCAAAAATTCACTTGAAGCAACTCTCCCCCACCCCCCCCCCCCCTTGTGTTTTGGGAGCATTTACATTTGTAGAGGGTGAGCGAAAGTGTTTCCTCGTAATTTTAGCACAGTTTTGTCACAACTCCAGAAAAATCCTTGACATATTCTGCTTTACTTGCAGTACTAACGCAAGGTATATTGTTTGTTTGTTTTGTTTTGTTTTGTTGTGCTTTCTTTTTTTTTTGCTTAGTGATGATGCCAAAGCCAACGAATCCGGAGATCTGCCTTCAGAAGACAACATCTGGTCAATGCTGTAGCATTCCTTTCGAGTACAAAGGAGTGACATACAATGAATGTACAAGAGTTAATCACGAGAGACCTTGGTGTTCCTTGGATCCTTTATACAACGGAAGATGGGACGATTGCCGTGAGTATTTATCTGGAATTACTTAGAAAAGTGTTTTGTCGTAAAGGGTACCTAGCTTTCTCTTTGGATCGACAGATTGTTTCAGAGTTGTCGTTCCAGTTGAACGTTTGAAATGAAAAGATGTGAAAGGAACATGGAAACATTTTCCCTCCGAGAAAAATTTCAGCGCCACAGTTACTGTCAGCTGTTTTAGTAACGCTTAAATTTCTTAAGGATTCATCTTCAAGAAGGGAACTGAGCATGTACTAAGAATATATAGGTTGTGTCATCGTTTTTGTGGAAAGCCATTAACCGCGGAGGTGGCAAACGGCTAAAAATTGAAGTCAGTTATTTGAAGAATTTAGGGCGAAAGAAACTAATTTAACAGGCTAGATGAATCTGTTCATCTGTTCTGTTCTGCAAAGTTGGCGTTGCAACGAAGAGAGGAAGGAATTTTTTGATGGCCACCAGAAGAAGCATAAATCCATGCCAAAAAACCAAATGCGATATCAATGAACGGAAGAAGCATTTTCACTTGTTAGTAGTTGAAAGACGCCGCCCGATGGCCTCTAGAACGCGCGAGAGTTACACAATAAAATTGCGTCCTCGGGACCAAGCAAAGTGTCCATTACGGTAATAGCGGTAATAGTGAGAGTGTTTCACTCAAATGTCCGTAATGTTTGCCGGAGATTCAGATACTGTCCATGTTAGAGGGATGTCCGTAAAAGCGCAGGGTGTCCGAGTTGACTTTATAGAAGCTTAAGCCGGATCAGGAAAACAGTTCCCGCTGTTTAGGTTTCATTGTTGCATTTATTTATTTTGTTTAATTTTATTTTCCATTTTTTTTCCCAAAATCTCACCGATGAAAGCAGACCACAAACCTCAAGCTAGAGAAAGCTGTTAATCCCGGCTTAATCCGAGCACGTTTTTGCGGCCACTGAATTCTTTTTACATCTCCTCATTACACTGTTTTTGAAGACAGATTGTTCAAACGCCAGATATTAACCTTTCGCGCAAGATTTCTGAAAGATCTCGAATTTCGTGGTCTTTGCCCTGGGAAAACATGCACTAAGTGAGAAATGTCTCGGTTTAGCACATAAAATAGATAATTTACTCTCAACAGGCTCAATATTATAAAAGAGAAAATCACCAACACGGGAAAAGTTAGATTTAAAAAAATCTAACTTTCTCAGTCACGCAGGCAGAATCGTTGCCCGCACGCGGGAATCTATTGAACAGGAAACTAATGCCTCAGTCCATCTATTAAATTTTTTATGAAAGCTGTACACATGTAGTTGGAGGTCCTAGTCTACAAACTCCATTTTAAGACCGCGAATTCGCTTGACATTTTTATAATTACATGTAGCTTTCGATCGCGACACGTATTAATTTTCAAGCCTTGTTTTGCAACGAAGCCTCTGCCGCTGGAGCTCAAAACGGTCTAATTTTCTTTTGCAGAACCAAAGCATAATATACGACACATGCCATAATGTACGAGAAAGCGTTGGTTTGTGATGATTAAGTCAGCTTACTCAAGTGCAACAAACTTCAAACGTCGTGTTTTCGCTGAAATCTGGTGCAATATGCTACTGTGCAGTAAAACTATTTGTAAGTGCATTGACGCGGATGGCCAGGATTGAAATTGATTACAACTTGTAAACGTTGGGCCAACTTTTTGAAGTTCTGTGGTTGTGTCTTGCAAAAATCGTTAAAAACAACTCCTCCCCCCCCCCCCCCCCCCCGTGTTCTGGGAGCATTTACGTCCGATGCCAAATAACAAATTATGACGTTGATCGAAAACAACCTATTTTGCCTCAAGGATAAACCATAATGCAAACCATATCCCTAGTTTTCAGCTTACAGGTCCTTACATGACTAGCAATTAGTGGAGATCTCTGCCCGAATCCTGGGGCAATTTTCTCGAAATTACCGATAACTTTCCGGGCCCGAAGACTATTTTAGGTGCACAATATTCTCCAACAGCTATACAATTTTTGTTGATTTTGAAAGCTAGATTTCAATCTTTATAATTTCGTGAAGCACATCGCTAAGTTTGCGCCAATAATACCATTTGCTGACAAATAACTGAGCTCGAAAAAATACGTACCGGGCCTCTATGCTAAAAGAGTTCTGTTACTTTCAAAATTCCCGACTATCTGAGGGGTTTTTATCTTAACGCAATATTTTTATTGATATCAAGTCGTTTTATAGTCAAGTATTTCTTTATCACACACTGACGATTGACCTTGAAGCGCTCCGAGTTTGTGTCACGTGTTGCTGTTTTTCGGCGAGAGCACTCGTCTTTCACCAATTAGGCCTGGGTTAGACTTTATAAGTGGCTTGAGTTTACTTTGTGTTCGCCCGTAATTCGAAGGTTTTTCCCTCCGGGTTTCCTCCTTATAAAAACACAACATTTTGAAATTCCATTTCGACCTGAAATCCGAGGGCCATATTGGTCTTAAAACGGGTCTCGTTAAACAAATTAAAGTCGATTTACATGGAATCCCCAAGAGTGATCATTCAAATAAAAGCTAGCATCCCTTTCGTGTTAAAGAGGAAGACAAAATGAACTACTTCCTGACTTTCTGTCCTCGTGACTTACTTCCTTCGTTCGCGAAAACTCCATGACACCGTGAAGGTAATTTAAGAAATGTTCTTACCGTGGTCCAATATTTTTTGAGATAGCAATGTATTATCATAATGGCACGGTGAAGTAATTTGAAACAACAGCATCACCTAAACAAAGTGGGGCACTATGTTCGCGGATGTGTAACAATATAATGAAGGCTACCGTAAATATTTTACTTCTTTGGCAGCTTTTACTAAGGATTGGTGAGTACGACATACATGGTTCATTCTACAAATTAAAAACATTTCAAAGTTTTAGAAATTGTCTCCAAATACATGTATTTTGAAATACCTCGCCTAAAACTAATCGAAACTGTTTCACTCTACTCAAACATCATTTGATTCACAATAACCGCTCTCAAGTATATTAAGGCTTGACCAGGCTGGTAATCTGACATATTTTTATTTGAAGGTGAAACATTTGTCCATTCTTCCTGAAACTTGGCAAGTAGTTTGGTATCGTTATTATTAGTAATTTTATAAACTTATTCACCGGAAGTTTTTGTCACGTGACTTGAAAATGACTTATAACGGTTGAAATGTTTACTTGAAAATGGGGAACAGAAAGCTATCTGATATTCATATTTTTGCTTCCTTGTTCAATGACTGATAGTATAGGCTTCATCACTCCGCCTTTTAATCGTGTCCATGTGTTAATGGAAACGGTCAATTTTTGAAAACAGGTCACGTGACATGCTAAACGTCAAAATATCTTCAAATATAAATGAGGTATACCAGCTTAAAAGGCGGAGATACATTGGCATGGTCCTACTGGGCATTTTAACGACATAAGTTCTCCACATTTTTAAGTGCTAACGTTCCCCATTTCAAAAAACACGTTCTGTGACGTCATCAACCGAGAAATGTCACGTGATACCTAGAAAGACTTTCATTTGATCAGAAAAGTCAAACGATTATTAAATGAAACTGGTATGGTTGGGATAAGTTATTTTAACCACAGAAAACGGAAGGTCTCAAAAATCTCTGCTGGGGGTCGTTTAAGGGAAAACAACCAAGCCTTAAGTTACTTGAGCTGGTTTGCGAAAAGTTGACTTGGAGCTAGGCGTACTGAAAATCAACCCCAAACGCTAAAATGCTAGACAAATTAAAAAAAAAAAGAAAAGAAAAAAACAGCTACTGAAGCCTTTCTAAAATGTTAAAATGACGAGGACTAACTAATGGCGAAATTCGTAAACCTGTGCGTCTTCAAAATTCGTATAGTGCATGGCAATAACAAATCGTGAGAGCAGAAAAACAAATTTAGTCGAACTGTGGAGACTGGATAAGATTAACGATTGATCTATAAGCAGTAAATAAAACCCAGAGATATAAGCCGTTACATATGTCAAATGTAAATTACAACTAATATAAAATGGAAGAAGATGAAGCTAGTCTGCTAATTCTCCCTGAGCAGCGAAACTCAGTCTTGATTCAACTTCCTATTTAAAGAAGGTGTTTCAACGAAATAGAACGAGGAAAGAACAGCTTTTATAAAAAGCGGTATTCAAGGGAAATAGCTCGAGACGCTGGGAAGCTATCCATGGTCAAACATCCAGAGATAATGCCCTTATAGTGAATTGGACCAGTGAGTAGTGAACAGTTATAGTGAATAGTGAATTGTGGCGTTTTTCTTCGCTTTTGGAAGTTTAATGTGAATGACGAATCAATCATTCATTAAAGCAACAGTGAACATCGCCAAATGTGGCTTTTGAGCAGAAGGGATGAAACGCTGGCTATAATGTGAATTGACAACGAAGATTGCCAGATTGCCGTAACATTTTACGACTCTTCTAATCCACTGGAAAGGCTTCTGTGGGAACAGAACTCTGTGGGCTTACGCGTAATGTTCCGGAAGATTCCGGTGATCTAGGCGATACTGTTAAGCCGAACTGCGACATTTTCAACAAGACCTAACGCCTTTCTTCACTAAAAATTAAACGTAAACAGTTCAAAAGAGGAAAGTGACGAACTAAACAGAAAAATTTTAAGTACTTGTGCTTAATCTACGACTGAAACATTTTATCAAGCTGCGTCAAATTATTTCGAATATGCCCACTTTTTCAGATGCATACAAAATGATATTAATTGAGTAAATGTATAATGAAACTGCTCTTATTCGCTTATTCTAATCCCCGTGATGCGTTCTGGATTGTAAAATAAAGTTTATACTACTATAATATTATATTTATTAGAATCATATTTTGTTGTTAACGTTGGTACTGAATGAATCTTCGTTCAAATTGTTACAGCCGATTTCACAGCTGTGAGTAGACCCGGGTTTTTCAAGTATGATTCATCTGCTATGATTCGCCCGTCTTGATTCTCTTATAACCACAAAGCGATATTAAGGGGAAATCAGCAAATTCTTTGCTTTTTTGTAATAGTCTATATCTCAGGAAGTTATAGTATTTCTTCTGTAAACTCATTTTATTCGCAATGTTTAGAATTATTTCGTGACCATGGGAATCATGGCCCGAGGCGAATCATGATTCGCCTGTAATGAATCGCCCAAGTTCACGAAATAATTCTGGATATTTGCAAATGAAATGAGTTTACAGAAGAATCAAACACCTTTCTGATATATAAACAACCATAAAAGAGCAGAATTTCTGCTAATTTCTTTAATCGCTTTAATTTGTGGTTATGAGAGAATCAAAACGGCCGAATCATAGCGGGCGAATCATAGTTGAAAAACCCTGGTCTACACTTACTGCACGCATAACGGTTCTGAAATTAAAAATTACAAAAAAATTACTGCCAATTATAAAGTCTACTTTTTGGGAAAAAGAAGCTATTGACAGATAAATGCTATGAGCAACAGTTTGCTTTGATTTGACTTATTTTTAACAAGTGGTCCAAATAAGAAAGCGTTTGCGCCTTGCATGGAATATCTGCATACAGTGACTTGAGGGTTTCTAACTTTCATCCAAATTAACGTTGGGTATGAATGTAATAATGCCATCTGAACGCCTGATCGACCTACTCTAAATCTTGCTTTAATTAATGGCTCCCTCTAAGGACCTCGTTTTTCAATGATCGCCACCCACGAAGTGAATTTGTTAGAAAAAGAGACGTTAATTTCCGGGAACGTGACAACTCTATGACAACTCTCTAACATTGTGTCATTAACTTTCAAAAACAATATTTGTCTGTAGCATATTTTTTCTGTAGTAGTGACATTGTCATAATGGTACAGTCATTAGAAAAGAATGCGGCAAATAAACAGGACCACTCGTCCGTTTTCGCCTCGTTCGTCTTATAGGAAAATGTTACTGTTTTTGTCGCTTTCAGTAAGCATTGGTAGGGCTGCCAATGCAGCCCGCAGAGCTGTTGTTTTAAGGAGGCTGGTTTTCTAGTTGGCGTCTTTCGGTCGGTCTATACCTAGATTAGAGTAGCCTCTATCGACAGTGGTTACCTTCAGATCAGCTATGAGAAAACGGGCAATTACAATTATTCTTCAAAGCAGAGGTGATGACTTATGGTGAATACCTATCGAGGCGTGAAGCTGTGATGTTAGTATCCATCGCTGGTCATCGACTCGGAGTGGGTATAATTGTTTTGGCATAAACCAAACCAGCGGGGTAAACAGCGTCGATATAGTTGACTTATTTCCTGGTATAATACGCGAAACTTAAGGCTTTTCTATAGTTACAATTGCGCGAGGACAAGGAACGGTGCGAGGGATGTTACACCATAACACCAGGTGATCAACAATGTGTCTTCACTGAACACGTGCAAAATTTACTGTTGTCAAGAATGACAGACTTTACCGGTGGGCCAATAGGCCAGCATTGCGCCTGTTAAAAAAATCTTGCTGTTTACTTTTTTTAAAATACCGAACTTACGAATGTTGTAAAATGCGCCACAGCCTTTTTTAAGCCAGCCATGCATTATCGGGCGAAGATACAATATGCAATACGAAGGGTACAAGGCATGACCTTTGCAGCCGAGTTCGTAACAATGACTCCTAAAAATTGATTTACTTTGACCTCGAAGGTTGTAATGTTGCAAACAAACCATTTCGCACTGAGAGTGAATTCAGGAGTTACATAAGAAAATGTCACAAATAAGTATCTAAGGATTGTGCGCTTCTCTGATATGCAAGCAGCTCTGTTGCTATTTTTAAAGCAAAATTTTACATTCTAAGCGTTGTCGAGAAAAGAAGAAAGAAAAGAAAAGAAAAGAAATAGCTGGGTAGCCATTTGTTTTCATTTCTGGGGGTGAACATCACAAACCGTCCCAGTTGTTTGAATTGCCAATCAGAGTGTATGAAAAACGTTATCCTCCCTACAGTATATTGAGTAATTTCTTTGTGATCGCGTGGTACCTAAAAATGGTAGCTGATGTACGGGAAAGGAAAACGTAGACTGAAACTGGAAGAAACCAAACAGAAAAAAAAAAGTTCCACAGAAACTTTAACGAAGTATTTATGCGCAATATTCATGGCTGATCAGTCAATATTTGTCTCTGTATGTTTCCTTTAGGTGCACATTCAGGCTGTGATTCTCCTCTAGGAATGGAGAATAAAACAATTCCCGATACTGACATAAAAGCTACCACAGTTGTAAGTACATTTTAAGTCATCACTACGTACCCTATAATTTACTACAAAAGAAATGACAGAAAAAAAAAGAAATGATGCGTCTACAATACCTCTTTTCATTACTTTATGCTCTTTATACTTATTACTGTATCACTGAGTTTTTTATGACACACTAACACCACGCAAAAAAAAATGAAGTTACTAGGAGTTTTAAAAAAACCAGTTACATCACAGTATATAAAGCGACGGACTTAACATTTTATGCCTCTGATACGGCTGACAAAAACAACTTGAAGTTACCTACGTAACTCCTAAGACCTCTGTAGTGTAGTGGCACACAGTATGATAGTATGTACTATCTTTCTGTTCATACGGTATGTCCATTTACGTCGTTAATAATAACAAATAAATAAACAAACAAACAAACAAATAAACAAGCTAGAGAATAAAAAGCATAAGTAGGATTCTTGATACAATTATACATCTATAAATGGCTGCCACCCGTCATTTATTCTTTAAGGAGATATGGTTTTCATGCGTTCAGTATCCTTTGCTTTGAAAAGAAGATGGGATAACGAGGATAATGTTTTCTTTCTGCGATTATATATTTTCCAAGGATACTTACATGATTGAAATTTAAGGCGTCAGTGCTGATACTTTTAGGGATGGCTAAGCATGTCGCTAGTCTCATAGAATAAGTCGATTCGAAAATCAAGATCTTTCATGCATCCAACGCCAATTAGCCTCCCAGTGGAAGCAAAATGCTCTTAGACGACATCCTGGTAATAAGAAAAAAGTAATAAGTACAAGTAGTCCGATTTTATCTTTCCCCCTTCCAGAGGAAATTATACAAAAAAGACATGAATCTTCTGGATCATGGCTTTGTCGAGGCTCATTAGGGAATAACGGAGCATAATTTTGCAAAAGAAAGACCAAAGCGTTGATAACTTGGATCATACCTATAACAGTAAGCTTTCTCCAGCGCCAAGAATTAGATATGTTTTTTGAGAAAAAGTCCAAGACATCTTTAAAATTAGCTTAGGGATACCACAGTTATGGTAACTGCCAATGTGCAGTCTAATGCTCATTTAATTTTCAAACAAGAGCATTCACCAAACTGTGTTATTCTATCGGACAAATTGCCTTACGAGATATCCTTGTGTGAAAAACGTGGTAAGGTCATCCACAAAAGGTGCTAGTTGAACTTTTTTATTGCCAATGTGGATATCTTAACTAAAATATCTCAAATCGTTTATCCTGACAAATCTTACTCGTTTGAGACTGATTTTGGTTGATTTATCAGGTTTAATGAAAAAAAAAAACAGATGTGAAACAAAATGTCCTTTTCGTTAAATGCCTAAGTCACTGCGTATTTGAACAAATGAGATTTCAAGAGCTGTAGTAAGTAAGTAAGGCGATAGGGATTAACCTTGCTAAAACCCCCTTGAACCTTTCATGAGTAAAAGAGTTGGTAACACCGTTTGAGACACTAGCTTAAGAACAGAAAAGAAAGTGCCCTTAGCAGAAATTTCCAGCTTAGCGAGATCATTAGCTCAGGAAGTTGTCTAACTACTGCGAATTCCATTTTGTCTTCAGTAGTTCTCAAGACATCAAAAAATGCGTTCCCTTTGAAAGAAGCGCACTGATCTCCGTTAACAAAAGTGGAAGAACATGAATTATTCTGAATACAAGGGCTTTTACTGCGGTTATTTTGACGTCTTGATCGGTCTTCTGATCGGATCTCTCCTCTCAACACGTCTGAATTTACAGCCTACTTCTGCGAGTTCAGCAATTTCCCCAAGTGAAAAAGAATAATTTAGCGAATCAGTTAATAGCTCACCAAAGAGAAACCAGAATAGCCAACAGATTACTCGCCCACCAGAAGGTTCTTGAGCTGTTGCTTTATCGTATAAGGGCGCACAAAAGAAGGAACAAGGATGAAGCAAAAACAATATGCAGGGAATAATTATAATAAACCTCTTATTCGGTGTTTTGGTCGTTACTACGCGCGAACATTATACTCAATGCTTTATTTTTCCTTGCCCCTGCAGGGCTCGGAAAAATACTACGCAACTCGTGAAATATTTGCGCGTATTATCTATCAAAACACCGAATAAGGCGTATGTATTTCTTATCCCTTTACCTAATGCCTGTAAACGAGCTACTTAGGCTGAATGCATCGCCCACTGAAACCTTTCTGATTATATCTTTTTTTAGAAAAACCTAGCATATGGAGTCTCCAACGCTAGGCTCGGTCACATGGCAGAGAACGGCAAAAAAGGGGCGTGGTCACCCTTTTGGAATGATTTAGGACAGTGGATTCAGGTAGATCTTGGTGAAATCACCATGGTAACAAAGGTGGCGACCCAGGGCGGACAAGAGGAAGCCCAGTGGGTGACTGAGTTCAAAGTGTCATACAGTGTCTATGGCGGCCATTTCAAGTTTCACCAGAAGGCACCAAATAATAGCTTTGGCCAGGTGAAGTGTAAATGGATACAGTTTCTGTATCACAGGCTACTAGTACCTCCTTGGGTGGGATGTTAGTCTATTGCAGGTTAATTCATCCCCTACAGCATCTAGTCAGATTTCAGAATGGTCCTCCCTAAGGACGGAAAACGAGGCAGAAAGTGGATGTTTCAATTAGAAAGCGTCCCACAGCTTCTACCTAACATACGTTTCAGATATTTTGAGTTTGTTAACAAGTTTGAAAGGAAATGGGGCTTTGTGCTCGAAACAGGTTATCGGTCGTCATTAAATTGGACGCATTATGCATGATGACAAATCAGGGGATTCTCAGACATTTACGTTGTCGGCCCGAAATTAAGCTGAATTGTTTTCCACTCTGCTGACTGTTAACATCAGTTTCGTATCTATTAATAGTATAGTAACTCAGTTCAAAAAGAGTTCATAAGAGTATGTAAGAAAAGAAATTATCTGCAAGTAAGCTCTCTCAATTACGTTTCTGAAAACACGTGTGCTCTAGAACGATCTTAGTTCTTGAACATCAAGCCCTTAGTCTTGATTGACAATTTGTTGCCTTAGACTTAAAAAAGGTTTACTTCAACATTGTTTGTCAGTATTTTTTTTTTTCTACTCACGTTGGAAGTCTCTCGAAGAATACTCCTCAGTGTGTAGAAATTACCTACATCTAAGGGAAAAGGGAAGTCAAGTTTGTGCCCGAATTTATTCGAGGAATTAACATAGAATTTTGCACTCACTCCATCCGAGCAGCTCAATAGCATTTATTTACACCATACCTGTGACTCACATAGGGCTGTGATGGGAGGAAGAGGGACTAAATAACACACATTAGGCACAGTATTACAATGTTGAGACAGTGAATACATAGCCATCATCAAAAGACATTAAAGTATGTTGAAGAAAAACGTTATTCAACAGTTCAATGTATTCTTGTTACGGAAATCTTGCCTAAAATAACAGTGTTCTTGCAGTGCAAAGAAAAATGCGTCCGGTTATCAATCATAATGGTGTTGAGTTATTTGCATCCTAGGTATTTGAAGGCAACAAGGACCAAACTGGTGTTGTTCTCAACGTATTCAATCCTCCTATTGTGGCCCGGTTTATTCGCATTCATCCGATAAAATTTCATAGATGGATGTCACTGAGGATGGAACTGTATGGCTGTCATTCAGGTAGTATATTTCTTCTTCTCATCAATATCGTCATCATGATCATCATCATCATCATCATCATCATCTTCATATTCATCGTCATCATCATCATCATCATCATCATCATCATCGTCGTCGTCGTCGTCGTCGTCATCACCAGGGCCTAGTTGTTCAAAATAGGATAAAGCTAACCCAGGATTGGCGTCAATTTTTACTTCCGTTTTAAAGCCAAACGATACGGATTCCTGTAAATCTCTTTTGCTCTACTGTGCTCTACATTTTGACTTTGGTTGACTTTGGTTGACAAACGATCACTTGTTATTTGCCGTGAGAACTCTTTTGAATAAGAGAAACAGGAACCTGGGTTAAATTTCAATCCCTGGCTAGCGTTAACTGACTTTTGAACAACCGGACCCAGACCGCATCCCTGGTGGGAAAGAGGCAGCAATTCAACAGGCCTGTCGCATCCTGTGTCCCTTTCTGAAATGCTGACGAATATCTGTGCTGCTCCCCCCACCATTCGCCCTTCCCCATCCCCGCTCGAAGCAGTCAAAGCTTGGGTGGGTAGTTGAAATGTCTGATACACTGTCCCGTAAGCTTCATCCGCTAACTTCTGATCTCAGTGGAAAAGGGTGGCAGCCCTCCTAGAGATTCGTTTTTGTCCTATGTTCTTGTCAGCCAGCAATGAGTTTCATGCGAGGCATTCCAGTGTAGAAAACAAAGAAAGAGAAACAAGGGTGATCATCTAAAGTTAAAATTGAACCACAGGATTCAGATCAATTTTCTATTAACATGAATATATATATTACAGGAGGGTGGTGAATAACTAAAAATAGTATGTTGCAAAAAGCATGCATTTTGTTCGGCAATATATACATGAAAAATACGAAATGGTTGATTTTCCTCCGCAACCTCCCGTTTGTGAAGCAGGATTGAGGTTGGAAAGTTATACCATTCCTAACTCGTTAGTGAAAGCTTCCAGTGTACTAAAGTCTTTTAAACCTGGAAATGGAAGGCTCCACAAGTACGATAAACCTGGAGTTAGCACTGGAAGCTGGGCTGCAGCAAGAGATTTTCTTAAGGACAGTTGGTTTCAGGTGAACTTTGGAAGCTGGACTAAGGTAACAAGAATCTCGACGCAGGGAAGAGCAAACGGTCCACAGTGGGTGACGAAGTACAAAGTTTCATATTCGTACGACGGAATTTTTTTTAAGGATTATCCCAAGGTAAGTAGAGGATTAAAAATTCCAAAAGTTTTGATTGCTTGGGTTCCTAGAAGCACAGTTAATCCTCCCTTAACTTAAATCCCATGTTAAACAGGTTTAACCAGTTATTCGCGTCGACATATGCGAGAAACGCCAGTGAAAAAACTGAACTCCAATTTCCGTTTGTAGAATATAGCCAACGAATTTTATGATAAGCTAACACTTCTTGTTGCAGTTAGAAAAAAAATTCAAACGTTTCAACAAGCCTCTTGACTTTACGACAAAGAAAAACGATGTGGAAATCACGATTTAGTGGCAAGACTAAATCGATTAGTTCATCTAGTTCTTTTGTTAATTCTTTCAGCCTTTAAAAACTATTAAACATGAACTTACCAATAAATTTGAATCACGAAATGTTGACCTATGCTATGTCGGATATTTTGGGCAAATATTTCTTTCCTCTTTTACAGAATTGCGAATTTATTTTTTGCGCAAGCTTAAGTTAATAAAAGCAGAGCCTCGTCATTGTTTCCGAACGAGATGATCTTCAATCCACTAAAATTTGAATCTCCCATTTTGCTTGATTTGGTTTGGACACCCCCAATAAGTGGGTTAATCGACTTCGCTGGGTGGAGTAGGATCAACTTTTCGTGAATCCTTTGGTTAGTGTTAAACACAGTTCCTGGAACAGAATCTAGCTGAATTCTCAGTTAGTGGCATTTAACCCTCGCCCAGCGCTTAATGATGCTTTCTAGGAACTGGGGACGAAGTTCTGTTCATTACACCCTTTCATTCAATTTTTCTAATTAAAACAGTACATTCCATCTACCTTCTCCCAACTGATAACTTCCGGAGTTTGTTATATGTAAATGAAAGACACCTGTCAGCTGATTTGGGTCTGATTTCGTTGAGAAGGGTAAAAGACCAAGACAAACAACTCGAGAAAAAGAACAGCTTTGAGATTAGAGGGCATGTTTTAATAGATACCACTGTCATAAGCAGTTTGATGCTAAGCAAGATTGAAAACTAGTTGCATCTCTGTCTCAGCTCTGGTAAGCGTTGATTGGCTTTCAGGCACAAAATCTAACCAAAGGATAAATTTTAGCTCTCGGACATACAAACTGATACTCCCACCGTGATACAAGGGAGTGAGATTAAGTTTTTGTTATGTTACAATATTTCGAAAAGTTCTTACCTCTGGTAGATAGCCTATGATGTGCTCTACCAGGTGAGGTAAATATTATGGGTTGCAGCCCTACTGGGGGACTGTGAAGTCGTCCGAAATGGCGGCCGTCTTGGATATTACTCAGATTTAAAAATTATCAAAAGACAGCCGAAATGGAAAATTTTGGAGGCTAGACATGTAAAATATGACTAATTAAAAACACTAATGCGTTCAAAAAAGTAAAAACAAAAAACAAAAGCAAAAAACAAAAAACAAAAACAAAAAAAAACATTCATTTAAATTCAAAATGGCTTGACACATGTAACTTATATCTCGTAACCATAGAAACTGATCCTCACCAAACTTTTGCCAAAATGTACCTTAGGGATAAACGGCAGGTGCAGACAGAAAATCCTCTTCAATGTATTAAAGGAAAAACCTTACAGGGGGTGGCATCCCCACCCCACCCTTGTATATGTTATTCTCAGTTAATGAGATTTAACCCTCGATTAGCGCTAATTGATCATTTCGACCTTTTTTTTTCACTGGTTAGAACTGAAACAGCGTGTTTCATGTACCTCTTAGCCGACAATATGCGGGGTTTTTTATGTGAATGCAAGACCTCTTTCAACCGACTTGCGTCTGATTTGATTGAGAAGGTGAAAGTCTAAGACAAAATAATTAAAGAAAAAGGACAACCTATTGTGATAGATCATCATGTTTCCTCTGGTGGCGTCATAGTTTTGTTAAATGAAATCCAAGCAATTTTTCCCCAAATCGAAACACTCTTCCCATTTTGCTCCAAGTGTACGAGCTGTCACTAGCAAAAACCTGTCTCCAGTCATGGGCGAGCGTAATTTTCATAAGACACGGCGAAAATCCGACGCCAGCAAAAGTTCAAATTTCCCGCGTGCTAGACTGCAGGCAGGTTAATTTCGTGGCGGCGTATCATTACTGCACGTACTTCTTCAAATAAAAGGTGCGGGATTGGGGAAATTGATTCAGTGCTATAAAAATAGAGGTGGCACGAGACAAATATGCTCTGCACTTACATCAGTGAGATGCAGATAAGCATAGAGCTGCTTTTCTGCAATCCAGCACCTCAGAGGTTGCTTCTTTTTATTACTCGCAAACTCTACATAGTTTGATTTCTTTTTTACGAAAGTAAACATCATATTGGGTTTTGCCCACTGAAACAAACTCTCTGTTTGCGTTTTAAGACATTTGATGGCAACAGCGATCAGTTCACAGTTGTGAGTCACAAGTTTCAGGATCCCATTGTTACACGCTTCATCCGAATCAACCCATTAAGTTTTCATAACTGGGTTGTACTGAGGGCTGACTTCTATGGCTGTAAATCCGGTGGGTCTTGTTGTTAACGTAATTACTATGCCTATCGATAACTAGTTGTGAGTTCAGTAGTTCAAAAACCAGCTTAAGATTGCATTTCTTTACTGCCATCAATCTTAATTATATTGGCATTCAAAGCATGGTACGGAGAAAACGAGAAATCGACAATTTGCATCAAAATTACAGCGCACGAACATGACCTTTTGAACCGTATGCCCCCCAAAATTCCTTTCGAGTAGAGGTGTCACCTTTAACTCATGACGTCAAAAATGTAAGAATTGCCAGATTTCATGAATCCACATAGTGAGTTTCAATAGCCAAAATTTTCCCAGGAGCAATCAAAATCAACAGAAAATGGAAAGCTAAAATGATTTAAACGTGTAAGAACATCCGAAGTAGAAAATTAAATCGAGAATCTAATACGAAAATGTAAAATTTGTCTCAACATAGTTGAACATCAAGGAAAGTGAACAGAAGTTTTGAGGAAACGTGCGTTTAACTGTCGAATTTGTGATTTGCTTAATTCGAAAGAAAATTGTTAATTGATCTGAGGCAGGTTTCACAATGCTGTCCTGCCCAGTCAAGATGAATCCTATTAGATGATAAGTATTGTTTTTGTCCTTCAGCAATACATAGGACACATCGTATCTTCGGAGGGCTTCGTGAATCCAGCCCCTGTACAACAACCATAAGGGAATGCATCAGTGTATGTATAGAAGAATGTCTTCCCTCTACACACCCACGAGGATAGTACAAATATTCGTTCGCAATTTCTCAGGCAAATCTTACAAGTTTCAAGTTATAAGAAAAACGTGGAAGGGTAGCGGTTCGGCTAACTGAAGGGAAGAAATAAACAATTGAACATTTGTGTCTTGATTGTGCTGTTTTTGCAGTTGGGCATCACGTCCTTTGAATACGAAATCTACAACGGACTTTTTTGTTTACCTTAAATAACGTTTATTTTATTACATCTCGCAGGATTTCCGGTCCCCAAGATTAGTACTTGCAAGAAACCTCTGGGGATGGAAAGCGGCAAAATACCAAACGCTTTCGTAACAGCTTCTTCCCAGAAAAGTCCACTGGAACCCTCTGAATATGCCAGGCTTCACTTCAATAAAGGGGCGTGGACTATGGAGCCAATTGGTAACAACCCATGGCTTCAAGTAGCCTTTGGAACAGATACACAAGTCACTGGCATTTCTACTCAGGGTCATCCATTATTCCAGTACTGGGTAAAGTCTTATTCACTGAGATACAGTAACGATGGCTTATATTTCGAACGCATCAAGGTAACAATTCATAAACACCATTTCGTAGCTTAACCCTATTTAGCCTGGGGGGGCTCAGAAACTCAAAAAAAGCCCAGGCGAAATAGGGTTAATAGGCTTGTTGTTTCATGTGAATGTGTAACGATACTTCAGCAAACAAACAAAAACTCACAGTAATGACACAAAATACCTAGGAGAAATCCAGTGAAGGAGCACGAGTGGTAAGTTACCAAGATGGCCCGAATTGAGCAAAACTTATATGTGGTCGGGCTTCAAAGTTATAATCGTGTTATTGCCGAAAACCGCTACAACACCATTTCTGTTCGTTTGTCTGTTCGATTGTTTGATGTTCTGTTTCTTTTTCCTTGATTTCCTCACCTTTTTGATTTCATTTACAGTTTTACTTTTAAGGCCCATGATTACTAGAAATACGTGACTCGGGCACGGGTGTACCACAAAATTGATCGATGGGGGTGGGGAGGGAATAGGATTTCGGTTTAACTGGAGGTGTGGATTGGTGGCCACAATGGTCCCGAATTGGAAGTTAAGATCGACAGTCTGGTTCCCAGTCGCTTCCATATAACTTACATCCAATCCTCTGTCATGTATACGATGTTCTCTGTCGACCTGTTGTCCAAGACAATATGTGTGGTGTTTCTGTTTATTTTGGTTGGGTGAGAGTGGGTTTATCAGAAATGCAGTTCGAATTTCAACTTGGAACTTGTTATCTCCAACAATAGCCGAGTGTCAATAGCTAAAACAGTTCATTATTTCCCTTGGATGGTTGACATACTGTAGCAGGAGTCTACTACTGCCGAAGAGTGATGCAGCGCATTAAAAAAATTATCCATTATTACCCAGAAATTGAAATGAGAATAATACAGAATAATGGCAATCAAAGCACAGAGTTTCATATTGATTCATTTCCCCCAACATAAGAAAAAATACGCTTACGACAAAATTGACAGAAACGATGCTTTCGACTGCCGTCAAAAAATTCATAAAGCGCTCCACTATTCCCCCCCCCCAACTTATGTTAAAAACAACAAAAGCAACAACGAAACAAATAGTTAAGAAAAAAGGAAGACAAACATATGTCCACTAAAATTAAGTTCCAGTTTTCAGAAAAACGCACTCTTTATAACTGCCGGGTAAAGGTGTACCTGTATGACATTGTATTTGTGATACACCACTCGCTAATGTTATGTGAGCCCGTTACGTATGTCTTTATGTGTTTTATAAACGATCAATCTGTCGCTGAAAATCCATACAGTAAATATCACATCTCTGTTTCTGAATACTGACCGAGGGGTAGCTCCGCTCTTACTCTTTACCTCTGGTTTTACAACACCTTGGTAATCAATCCCCCTCTCCCCCCTTCTTTTCCACTACAGCTTCAGCCCCTTTTCTTCCTTTACTATCTTGTGTGCTACTATTTTGTTTGTAATTATGTTTAGTTTTCATTGCTTTAATTCCAATAAGTTTTCTTTAGCTCCCCATTGATTGGGATACGGTTACAGCCAGCAGTTTGTCGCCTATACTCATTAATACATCTGGGTTTAGATAAACAACGTGGAGGGTAAAGTTTCTTGTCTAAGGAAACTACAAGAAACATTGCAGAGACCAAGGCTTGAACCACTGTCCCTCCGTCCTTCCGGCGACAAAAGTGCTATCCAAGCCCAACGCGCTTGTAACTACACCAGCAGATTTAAACCAGGTTATAATAGTGCTTACTAACCTAGTGAAGATTTCCTTTTCTTGAAGAACAAATAGTACCTCAATAACCCAGCAAAAACGGCTAACACCACAAGAATTCCAGTGGAAATGGGCACATAAGTTTGGATATGAGTAGAACCTGGATGAAGAAAAATGATTCCAGCCAATAATCCATGCAATTCGGCTGTTACAAATGTTGAAATTTAACTATAATTTCCTGCCTTCTCTGGACACCAGTCATGTGCCTGATTAGGAAACCATGGTTCTTAAAGTTACACCTCTTCCTGGGAAATATGCGTCTTAGAAATCAGCACAAAAATTCCATACTGGTGCATGACGTGGCACTACCCAGAGCTACAAGTAGTTGCAAAAACACCTGAGGCACTCGCTATATTGACGGTTATTTCTGACATTTTCATAGTCAATACAGAACTACCCCCCCCCCTCACCTCTCCCACCCCTTATCAATGCTGTTATGGATTTAGTAATGACATTCAAAGTAACAAGCAACAACATTGAAAGGGGGAGGGGGGTTTCAGGACTGTATTTAAGTTGACTATTTGATGTCAAGAGCGCGTTTTTGGAAGGAAATCCATTTTTTGGGAGAGTGTCTCAACAAGTTCACAGTTACTTTTCGCATCCTAAGCAGAATCTTCCAAAATCTTGGTACTGCTATTGTTAATAATCAAGAAACTCAAGAGCAAAGTGAAAAGGGAGCAAAATCCAATTGGTTTTGATCCGGTCTTGTGTGTTTCGATAGAGCGGGCTGGAACCGAGGAGAACAATCTCATTCCCAGAGTTTTTCCATTTTAATCCTATTCTGCCTGAAGGGGGGGGGGGGGCACATTGTGCCCGCGCTGACTTTAACGAATTATAACTTTTAAACGGCTAGTCGAATAATCACCAAATCTCGTGACTTTTCCTAAAATTTATCAGAGAAAATTTTCCTGTGTCAATGACGTGTCTATGATGATTGACGTTTCGATAGCAACCGTCTACTGAGAAGTGTATTCAGTCTTTTTTCAGGTTTTCCCCCTTTGTTTGTAAGAAGAAGATAATTTTTTTACTTTTGTGTGCTTGTTTTGACTAAGTCTGTTTCTTAAAACAAAATCATATATTTTTTGGTGACGTCATTGTCAGCTGTATGACTGCAGGTTTGGGATTCAAGATGGCGGCCTCAAATTCAAAATGGCGGGTTTGTGACGTTATTGTGACGTCACGACACGTCATAATTGACATATCGTAAGCACAATCTGTTAAGCTAATGACGTGCTACAAACGTGCCAAGCTTCATTGCAACAGCTTTAATACTTTTCGAGATCTATGGGGAAGGGGGTTGTGCCCCCCCCCCCAGGCTCAGAAACTCAAAAAAGTCCAGGCAGAATAGGGTTAAAATTGGGAAATGAGGTTGAACAGATTACAATTCTGGGCCTCCAGTTTGGAGGTTTGTAATGGGCTAATTATCCGTGAAGTGCACATAGGTAAAACGAAGGAAGTAGAAGTATTTTAAAACTTTTCAGAGAAAGGATCAGTCTTGAGTGCAGCTTTGTCAGCTTAAAACCACTAAACATGAATTTACCAACCTCGCATACTTTACTTACTTGACTTTTTGTTGGTTGTTAAGGAGGCACCTATGCAAGGGAAACATAAAGGTGATGTCAGGATTATAGGAGTTAAATAAGCTATAAACGACAATCTAAAATTTTGACTAATCGAAAGAAATGATGCTATTTACTGTGGTGCGATTGTTTATTAATGAAATCTATACCTTGGCAATTTGTATTGTTGCATTCCACAGTCTGGACAATGTTTCCTGATCGAAAGCAGCTATCCTTCAAAAGACTGAGGGTAGTATTTGTGCAAGAGCGAGAACGTGAGCGGCTTCCAACCCCACACGATACCGAACATGGGGACCAAGGACTCCATCGGGAGTAATTTCCATTCTCTAGAAAAACCAATCGAAGGTATGTGGAAGAATATTAATAACATTCGGCAAGGCAGTTTCAGCAGCTGCCGTAACGCACTGAGATATATTGAACGCATGTGGCCAATCGGTTTTAGCGAAGCATTCAACGTGCGCTGGCTGCTAAACATTAATGGCATCGCCTTGAGGGATGTTGGTAGCATGCTCTGAGACATTCTTTTGGGGGGGGGGGGGTTGAGGTGGGTGGGGGAGGCAAAGGGATGCCACATTCAACAGTGAGTGACGTACCAGCTTCTCCTCATCGACTTATGCTGATGAGGAAGATCTCAGAAATTAAGGCATGGGTCTCGAGTAATCTTCGCCTAAAGAGTAAAGGGCCGGTCTATCATTTAAGGCTTTGACCAATAACTGGCTAATAAGCCTCGAAATGTTGTCATTTTGGTGGGCAGAAATTATGAAAACTAGGTCAGGTGACTTGGCTCGACCATAAAATCCTGGAAAACTTTTAAGCAAAATGGCAGGCCTTATGTCAAAACACATTTAAGTTTTAATTGTAGTCACAAAATGTGGTGAATAAATGGGGAGGATCTTACTTTTCTTGCAGCCATAGAATTCTACCCTCAAAGCTATCTGATCGTTCCAAGATTCTGGAACAATTCTCAGGTACCGAGCCCTTATTGGTGGTTTCAGCTCATGATTGACAACGTTGTTTCTATCCGTGTTCCCTGCAAAAGTCTAAAGAGAAACAAAACATCAATCCAGCTAATTATTCCTGCCCCTTTAAATAACTTAGGGGGCTCCCAAATGCAACAGCCGTCCGTTTTCATAGTTACGCTGACAGCCGTTAAAAAAAAAACTGATCAACACAGTAAATCTAAATCACAGTTCACATTGCACGGACCAGGTATGAACCGGTCAAACTGAGCTGTTTTGTCTTTTGAGTGTTCCCGCTGCGATGTTTGGAGGTAGTCAGCGCATATTATTAAAAGCACAGTAAAAGAGAGCTCTGGGACAGGCCAGAGTTGGAGATTCTTTTCCACCTTTATTCCTCGCGAAGTGGAGGTTTACAAATTTGTCGCGTGGGGATTGCGCGAGGAATGCTTAGGGCGGTCAAATCTCGACCTGCCTATATATATTTCGACGGTGTCCGCACAGTTGCCTAGCAACAAAACCAAATCGCGACTGCTGACAGTTGCGCACTCTCATGTTTCTTCGGCGTGTTTCTCCGCTTCTTGCTTGGTTCGCTGCGTACATTTGCGTACTGATATGTTTTTTCACCGTCTGTGACCAAGCAAAGACAGCAACGCCTGATTTAACAAGTGACTGAAAATCCATTCCGGGGGAGATTTACAACTGCTCAGCGTGAACGCCGACTTGAAATTCAGCGTGAGCAACGAAGGCGAAAGAGTCGACGACAAGAAAGCACGGGTAGAGAACATCGTTTACCGGTAATATCCTAGCGAAGACTAAAGCCGTCAGCAGGACACAAACAGGAGACTGGAATATCACAGGCGAGAAATCTTGGAACATACACAACGTAGCTTAGATTTAGCTTGTTAGCACAGCGCTGCCACAAAACGAGATTCCCCAACAACGCGAGAATCGATACAAGGTCTTCGAAATTATAACTCAGTCACACCAATTGAATAATGAGAATGGACTCAGCGGCTACAAACTCTTCGAGAAAATGTGTGCTTAAACCGATCAGGACCGGCGACACCGACTAGAAGTGCTTCAACAAAATGATTTTGTTATAGTAGCAACAAGAGGCGACATGGTTTAAAGTGCTGTATACACTACAGAGACTTTACACCTGGAAAGCCCTTTCAAGACAGCATGGCGGAAAGTGTGTACAATAGTTACAAAATCATAGCAGTGTTATCAAGTAATTTCTTGAACAGCAACTACTGCAGCTACGAACTAAATATCGCCAAACATCGTCTTCTGAACAGAAGGGATGAAAGTCTGGTCGTTATAAGAATTGATAACGAAGATTGCCGCAAGCTTCCTAAAGAGTTAAGGAAGAGAAATTTCATCGACTATTCTAATGCACTGGAAAGGCTCTGTGGGAGCACAAACTGATAAGGTTTCTTGATATTCCTGAAGATTTCAGACTTAAACGAGAGGAGACTGTAGAGCAGGACTACAGCGATGACAACAACGGTAATGCTGTTTTGGCTAACATTAGGAGTAGCGCAAGGAATGAAGGCCACGAGTTCAAAATAGGGACTAATACGGAAATCGTCGGTCAGTCTCCTTCTATCATTTTTCCCCATTCTCAATCTAATGGCTCGTTGATAGAAGGGCGGGAAACAGTATTATAGACGCGATATTACTTTACTTAAAAATCGACAGCATAAAGAAATAGCTGATTCAGCGAGCGGAGCTTCTACTACACTGAAAAGGCCTCTGTGGGAGTACAAACAGCCTCAATTGTTCATACTCCTGAAGATTTCAGACTTAACGGAAACGGGACTGTGAAGCAGGACTGCAACAATGACAACAGGAGTAATGCTGTTTTAACTAACAACGGAAACTGCTCAAGGAATAAAATAGGCCACGAGTTCAACATTGCCGGGGCTGATACGACGGAAATCGTAAATTAAGCTCCTGCTATCATTTCTTCCCATTCTCAATCTAATGGCTCGTTGATAGAAGAGAGGAAACAGTATTATAGTAGCTTAAAATTGAGAGCATAAAGAAGAAAAAAAGGATTTAGAGCTCGAGCAGAGCTTATTTATAATTGTTTAAAGAAATGAAGGTGACGAACTACACGGTAAAGGGCCTAGTACGATACACATTCTTCTTAATCATGATCGAACTTGCTGATACATTTCAAATCTTAATTTGTTTTTACAAAAAACGCTATTTGCGGGGTCAAGCAAGTTAAGGCATGGGTCCCCTGCTTATTTGGCTAAGTGGCGTTTAAAACGGACTGTTTATGAAAATTGGCAAGTAATTTTTTTCTCGAAGGCCTTAACAATATGTGACAGATTTGACGTTCAGATTTCAGTCACGCGACCTGTAAAATAAATGGTTATTAACGATCAAAATATTCAGATTAAAACGGGACAAAGAAAATGAAAGAGCAGCGCATATTCTTGGGTAGAATTCTTCTATTCTTAAGGTGGATATTATGAATTAGCCCTGCATGTGTGTCTATGTGGAATAGGGATTACGTAACTAAGGGAAACAGGTTACGTGACTTATAAAACAGCTTAATAACTTTTGATATAAATAGCTTTGTCCACATCACAAGGCAAAGTGACAATCCAGACAATTTGGCTGACAATGTGACGACGAATATTTCTAGGCTTATGCTTAGCAACCTTGCCCCATTCGAGAAAACACGTTTTATGACGTCAGCGACAAAGGAATGTCACTTGATACTAATGATCACTTTTACAAAAAGCATCTAGTCAGATACAACTGATGATAGCTCTATGGAACTTTAAATTTGGATCCTTTTGCGTCTTTAAAAGGATATAAATATTCTCTGCGGGGGGTCTTTCAACGCCTCCAAACCATGCCTTAAATTACCTGAGTATACGTCAAAAAAAAAAAAACGTTTTACCCTAGTCAAGATACATAACCGGATAACTAAAGCAATGATCGGCAAAGTGTCGACTTTTAAATCGCTGCAAACTATATAGATCAAAAAGAAAGATTTAAGGTTCTATCTAGGATTTATTGTTTAGGGGAGAAGTCCCGAGTGGCCGAAGGCCACGAGCTTCCTACGGGGGTCCAGGGGCATGCCTCCCCCCCCCCTGAATGTTTTTGAAATGAATATGGATCCTAAGGATTGGGATAATTTATTTAATGTCAGGAACACAGGGAGAGGTTACCCAATCTCCCGAGCCAGGGGCTAGCTAAAAAAGAAACTATGAAAAAAGCCAAGAACTAAGCCAAAAGAAAAAAGCCAAAAAGCTAAAAAACAGAACAAATTAATACATATCGAGAAAGCTAGCTAAAATTGCATATATCTATATAATTAATTGATCAAGTCAGAAGGTAATTAAGATGGAATCCATCAGGAAATTGAGTAATCAGTGGACAAAAACCTTCTAGCAGAATAATTTCAAGTTTATCGCATTCTTTTTTACACTTTTTAAGAGCTACAGACGTAATTAGTTACCTGTAATAACACCAAAGACAATTTCCTATAGGAACCCGTGAAATGAAATTCAAAATTTCATAGGAATTGTGTAAACACGGGTAAAATAGGTAAATTTTTATGTGTAAGATTTCATTTTGTGAAATTTGAAATTTATTTTCTCGGGCTCCCATAAGAAATTGTCTTTGGGGTTATCACAAATACCAAATTACATCCATAGCTCTCAAAAAATGTAAAAAAGAATGCGATATGCTTTAAATTATTCTGGTACAAGATTTTTGTCCACTGAAAATTAAAATTACTCAATGTCCTAATGAATTCCGTTTTAATTTAATTAAAATGTATGATTTATGTAAAAATGTATACACATTGGATCAGTGTATATAAATAAGATAACATTAAAGGCAATTACTACATTGGCAGCCGATAAAATTCAACTTATTTAAATGTTTGCGAAACGATGACACATTAGATGCCAACTTTACAACTAATGGCAGCTGGTTCCAGATACGAGAAATAATGTACGTATACGAACCATGAAAGAATCTTCTATTATAAGAATTTTGTTCAACGTTTAGCCCTCTACTTTTAAGATTTTATTGATGTAACTCGAGATTTGAATAAATTAGCTATATAACATGGGCCATTTTCCTTAAAACATTTAAAAAATATTAGAGATTGTTCCATACGTCTGTGTTCTAGTGTATTCATGTCCGCCATCCTAAGAACTGACTCAATCAGATGCAAGCTGGTGCATTTTGAGACACAATTTTGAGATAATGTTACAGCGGTATTTCATTTTAATTTTTAGTTGGATCACGTTTTGACAAAGTTACATTTAGCTCCGATATTTGCTAACGTCACCAGAAGAGTTACCAGACATGTCTAATTGCACAAATATTAAATATACATACTCATTGTTTACAGTAAATGAATAACATAAATAAACTAAACAACGGCAATTGGCCTTTGGAAAATCTCCCTGATCAACTTGAGGATCTAAATGTATTTTCCTTCTCCAAAAAGTTGAATTGAAATTGACTTGAATTACAAATCCAATTTGCGCTTCTTTACGCGTTTGTAATGATCAGCCACTGACTCCAGGACATCATCTGACAACTGGTCAGGACCTTCGATGCAAATGCACATGGTGTGTTCAAGTGCATCCCCACCGAGCCTACTGCAGAGCCTTGTTTGAATTAGCTTCATGGCGCTGAAGGAATGCTCAACTGTCAGGGCTGTTGTCACCGGTAATACATTTACAATCGCACCTACCTTTGCCAAGTTCGGAAAAGCAGTGGCAATGTCAGAGTTACCAGTGTCTATGAATGTCGAGAGCACTTGTTGTAAGGTGCTGTCTTTGTACCGCACACAAATGACTCGGCGAAACAGCTTCCATTGTGACTCTGTATCCTCAGCGTTAATGTCAGGTTGTGAGATGCCTACTTCTCCCTGAAATTGGATCCTTTGTGCGACACTGTAGAAATTGATTAGGGTTCGTATCTTTTCTATTCCATAGTCTGCCAATTTATCCTCAGTTGGGAAGTGTCATGGATCAAAAATAGACATAGCAGAGATAGGATCTGTAGACTCCATCCTTCCATTAATACAATGTGGTCAACAACACTTTGCACGTAAGGACGATAAACCTTGTGAAGAAACAAGTTCTTTTCCTCCTCTGTGATCACAATGTTCTTTACTCCAAGTTGCAAGTTCCAAATCACCATGCAGTGAACACTGAAGAATGATTTTGTATCATGCGTGTAATTTACTTCTGGAATTTTCTATTTGTTTTGACCCTTTTTTTCACCGTGTTTTGACCAGTATAATGTCCAAAGCCCTCCTGAAAATTGTTGCTTGTAAGAATCGGCCGAGCAACTATTTTTCAAAACATGTGATTTTGATCAACTGAAAAACTCGTAAGCGTGGTGAAGGTATTGCAATAACCTAGACCTGTCCCCAAAAAAAACCACGGTCAAAATATGATCCTTCGTCGGTCCGTACCCCCAAAGGACATCATTAAGCAACCAATCAATCATCCAGTGGCCTTGAACGACCTACTACTACGACGAAAATTACGTGTTACTAGAAGACGGTGCCCTGCAGGCCCGTCTTAATAACCTAACGGAGTTTTGAGCTTTTAGCTGTTTGAAATGATCGAAACCTGTATCCAACTTCTGCTAAACGGATACATTTTAAAGGGCATACAATGCACCCAGAGGAATTATGCAGATGAATGACCACTGATGAAGACGTACAGAAAGACGGACACGTGTCACTTGCCTCCTGACATGACTGCAAGATATATACTTATTACTTGTTTGATGGATACTCGGCAGTTGAATGGATTAATTGGCATTCCACAGTACACTTCCTGGGGAAAAATACGCAAAACTTTCTTAGGTGATAGATACTTTTGAGGAAGCAATTTTTTTTGTTCATATAAGACCATCCCAATAGAATTCCGAGCGTGCGAACTTTAATTTTGTGCTCAATACGACGAAACTTTGCAGCAAGACACTATAAGATGTCTACAATGCGGGCTAAGACTTGGGAGTGAGGAGAACTGAGTCACGTGACCTGTTAAAGAAAAGTACTGAGGCAAAGTAAAGAAGTCTGTAAGGTGTATAGCTTTGGCTGGTTCAGCTGTTATGATTACCAATTTTTGTGAATATATTTCAGATTGCCCAGGCCCATCGCCCGTATCATTTGGAGAGTGGACTCCATCAGACGTCAAAGTAACCTTTGGTCAATATATAAATACCAGTAACTGGTATATGAATGCATCATGGACTTCTATGAACGGTACGTAAATTATAAGGGCAGTGTCGGGCTTAAATATTGAAAAGTTATCGATTACTTAATGCCACCATATGTACAACTGAATAAGGCGATTCTAATAGAGAAAACAAAACAAGCAATTTGCAGATAGAGTGGAAGGGTGGCGGTGTTTTGGAGTCCGTTGAATTTGTTTTCATGACAGGAGGTCGAGAAATCCAAATTGCCATTTGAATGGAACTTTGATTTTTTTTTAGCAGTAATTTTGTCCTGCAAGTTTCTTATTCCTTACCTGCATCGTCTTTTGTGATTTTTTTCTTCCTATCTCAATATAAGTAAGCAAGCTTACAGCTTGTTCTTTGCCAGATAAGAAATGTCGATACATCATCCGGGATACTGTGTTTTAACCCTATTCTGCCTGGGCTTTTTTTGAGTTTCTGAGCCTGGGTGGGGGGGGGCACAAAGTGCCCCCTCTATAGATCTCGAAAAGTATTAAAGCTCTTGCGATGAAACTTGGCACGTCTTTAGCACGTAATTAGCTTAACAGATTGGGCTTATGAAGTGTCGTGACGCCACAATAACGTCACAAACCCGCCATTTTGAATTTGAGGCCGCCATCTTGAATCCCAAGCCTGCGGTCATACAGCTGACCATGTCGTCACCAAAAAACATATGATTTTGTTCTAAGTTTTCTTCTTACAAAACAAGAGGAAAAAAACTGAAAAAACACTGAAAAAAGGCAAAAAATAGTCAAAATACACTTCTGAGTAGACGGTTGCTATGGAAACGTCAATCATCACAGACACGTCATTGACACAGGAAAATTTTCGCTGATAAATTTTAGGAAAAGTCACGAGATTTGGTGACTATTCATCTAGCCGTTTAAGAGTTATAATTTGTTAAAGTCAGCGCGGGCCCAATGTGCCCCCCCCCCCTCCTAGGCAGAATAGGGTTAAAGGAGAACTGAAGTCAAACATCAACCTTATTTTTTTAGCTTGTTTTAAGTATTTATGCAAAACAAAGCAATTTGTAATACTTTTTTTCTTCTTAAGAAACATTCCTGACGCAAAAAACGAAGAATGACATTAAGTGTGTATTAGCCGATAATTTTTCGCTTTGTACGGCGGCTCAGATTCCGTTTGTCAGCGGTTCTTCATGAAGTTTATGACGTATGTTATGGGGAAGCAAGCAAACATGGTAGTAAAGCCTTGAACGCTCACGCGACAAGATATTACTCTGAAGAGGCACTAAACGAGAGCTGGAATGACAGAAACAGCCAGAATGGTCAGACAGTGCACAGATAATATTCAATTCTTTCTGGGATTGTGTCATCCTCGGAGACCCAGGGGCAGCTAGTCGGGACGACGGGATTTTCATGGGTGAAAGTTTACAACAAGAGCGGGAGAGCCCCTGGGCACTTACTCTTACTGAACGAGTTCCAGAAGCGTTTGAAATCCCGCCTTCTGATTGGCCAGAAAAATTTTTTTCTGGCCAATCAGCGAAGAGGAACAGCCGAGCGACTCTCATGTCTTCTTACACGAGGTTGTTTTCCTCATCAATCGCCGTAGTAGCGTGGCCCGTTCAACGGGAACATTTTTGAGAGAGCTTCAGAAGAAAAAACCTTTAATACTAAATAAATAAACGAAGCCGAAGAAATCGCAAACTATAACGTGGCCGGAAGAAAACAAGGACTTATGGAAGGTATCGTCAATTTTTAGAGCTAACGACTCCCCTTTCTCAAGTGTTGCATGAGGCTAATAGCTACTCGAGTAAACGATGTTACTAATTATTTCTCCTTGTTCGTTGAACTACGTCTGAAACTTTCCACGGGAATCTCCGATGCACGGACCACGCAACTATGTCGATCGAGCGTGGGAACCACAGTTAACCAAAGCGTAATATTAGTGTTTGTATAGAGCTGACATTCGATCGAAAATAATCGGCGGTTTTCCGCCGAAAATGCATTAAAATGGAAATACAGTTTGAAAAACACTGACCTGCTGTGTGTTTGCTGTGTTTTTATTGCTTTTCCGAGCTTCTGGAGGTTGATCTGGGCGATTTTCTGCTTAACGGTCGATGCGAGGTCATGTCACGTACTAGAGAGAACTAGTTCTCTCTAGTACGTGACATGACACGCTCGATCAACATAGTTGCGAGGCCCGTGCATCAGAGATGGAAAGTTTCAGACGAAGATCAACGAAGAAGGAGAAATAATTAGTTACACTGGAGAAAGGGAAGTCGCTAGCTCTAAAAATTTGCGTTACCTTCGATAAGTCCGCCGTGAAAAATTCCCTGTGAGTGTTTGTTTTCTTGCGGCCACGTTATAGTCAGGGGCACTCAACGAATCTGTTCCTTCAAATATCTGTTCTTGGGACGACTTCCTGCTGGCTGGCAAATTATTTTTGTGTAACTACTCTCCTGGGAAATAATCACTGAAGGTTTTTTCCTGGGAAAATTATTTCCCGCTGGAGACGCCCTGGACTAAAAGATTGAAGCTTGCTGAGAGACTGGGTCGGGGCAGTAGCCGCTGACCGAACAAACTGCTTCTCCTGGAAACCGTTTCCCCCGAAAATTTTTGGCGGTTACGGCTTACGGTCGCGGTTACGTCCGTTTACGTCGGTTTATCGTTCGGTTCATTACGGATTCTTTCAAACAAAAGGTAGGCATGTATATCGCTTTGCTATGTTTTATTCATGATCAGTTGTTTAACACTTGTGAAGCCCGGTGGCGGAAAGTAATACTCCAGTTGTTGTCTTGTTTCACTCACAGAATCATGAATCATGGCCATGCAGCCCAACTATCCAAGGCTGAAATATTAAACACCCAGCCTGCCACCACAAACATGATAAGATGCGGTTTTTATTAAGCCATTAAAGCAGCTTATGCTTATATAGGTGAGCTTTTCAGTCATGTTTTAATTTTGTTGCTTTGTATTTCGCATTCATCTGATGATTATTTAAGCTTATAGTTAGTAATGAGTACACCTGGGAGTTTAGTCCCTAAGACAAAATCCTAACTGTAGAATGGGAAATTTTAATATTTAAATGTATATTTTCTGCATGTTAGATTGAAGATATGCAAGCATCCCTCGTAGGCCTTAAGCTCACACACACCTGAGCTCAATTTTGAAAATTTTTATAATAAACAATAGGGCTTTTTATTTGTAAAATGTGGCTAACAGAGCTTTATTTCTATTGACAATTTTTTGTCAAACAGCATTTTACATAGCAGTGAACCTCTGAGCATTTCATTTGAATATTTATGAGGTTTAAATGGCCTCTGACTGCAGCAAACTGCCCTTGAATCCCTGTACTGTATGCTTTCCCTACAATTGATAACTAGTGGCAACCAAAGAACTTTTCTTGTAAACAAATAACAAACGTGGACAGACAAAATAGAGAAACACGTGCTTTATATGCCCTGCTCTTATTTTGTTGTAAATATATCGCAGCAAAAATGCCTGTTAAGTGTCAGTAAGGGGAGATTTACTGTACAAGCTATGTTTTTGTTTAAGTCCAACTCAGTATTAACATATGTTTCTTTTGTTAGGGTGTATCAAGCATGTAACAGCCAGCACTCACAAAAATGCAAGTGACCTTTTTTGTTACTCCTTTTTTAACTCAAGAGGAGTTAGGCTTGTGATGGCAGACACTCAGTACTGGTAGTTTGTCCTTGTGACCCTTTCTCTTCCATTAGGTTAAGTTAGGCTTGTGATGATGGACACTCATTGGTTGTTCGTTCTTGTGACCCTTTCTCTTCCATTAGGTTGAGTTAGGCTTGTGATGACGGACACTCATTGGTTGTTAGTTCTTGTGACAATTTCTCTTCCATTAGGCTGAGTTAGGCTTGTGACGACGGACACTCATTGGTTGTTCGTTCTTGTGACCCTTTCTCTTCCATTAGGTTGAGTTAGGCTTGTGACGACGGACACTCATTGGCTGTTCGTTCTTGTGACCCTTTCTCTTCCATTAGGTTGAGTTAGGCTTGTGACGACGGACACTCATTGGCTGATCGTTCTTGTGGCCCTTTCTCTTCCAGTAGGTTGAGTTAGGCTTGTGACGACGGACACTCATTGGTTGTTCGTTCTTGTGACCCTTTCTCTTCCATTAGGTTGAGTTAGGCTTGTGACGACGGACACTCATTGGCTGTTCGTTCTTGTGACCCTTTCTCTGCCATTAGGTTGAGTTAGGCTTGTGACGACGGACACTCATTGGCTGATCGTTCTTGTGGCCCTTTCTCTTCCAGTAGGTTGAGTTAGGCTTGTGACGACGGACACTCATTGGTTGTTCGTTCTTGTGACCCTTTCTCTTCCATTAGGTTGAGTTAGGCTTGTGACGACGGACACTCATTGGTTGTTCGTTCTTGTGACCCTTTCTCTTCCATTAGGTTGAGTTAGGCTTGTGACGACGGACACTCATTGGCTGTTCGTTCTTGTGACCCTTTCTCTTCCATTAGGTTGAGTTAGGCTTGTGATGACGGACACTCATTGGTTGTTAGTTCTTGTGACAATTTCTCTTCCATTAGGCTGAGTTAGGCTTGTGACGACGGACACTCATTGGTTGTTCGTTCTTGTGACCCTTTCTCTTCCATTAGGTTGAGTTAGGCTTGTGACGACGGACACTCATTGGCTGTTCGTTCTTGTGACCCTTTCTCTTCCATTAGGTTGAGTTAGGCTTGTGACGACGGACACTCATTGGCTGATCGTTCTTGTGGCCCTTTCTCTTCCAGTAGGTTGAGTTAGGCTTGTGACGACGGACACTCATTGGTTGTTCGTTCTTGTGACCCTTTCTCTTCCATTAGGTTGAGTTAGGCTTGTGACGACGGACACTCATTGGCTGTTCGTTCTTGTGACCCTTTCTCTGCCATTAGGTTGAGTTAGGCTTGTGACGACGGACACTCATTGGCTGATCGTTCTTGTGGCCCTTTCTCTTCCAGTAGGTTGAGTTAGGCTTGTGACGACGGACACTCATTGGTTGTTCGTTCTTGTGACCCTTTCTCTTCCATTAGGTTGAGTTAGGCGTGTGACGACGGACACTCATTGGCTGTTCGTTCTTGTGACCCTTTCTCTTCCATTAGGTTGAGTTAGGCTTGTGACGACGGACACTCATTGGTTGTTCGTTCTTGTGACCCTTTCTCTTCCATTAGGTTGAGTTAGGCTTGTGACGACGGACACTCATTGGTTGTTCGTTCTTGTGACCCTTTCTCTTCCATTAGGTTGAGTTAGGCTTGTGACGACGGACACTCATTGGTTGTTCGTTCTTGTGACCCTTTCTCTTCCATTAGGTTGAGTTAGGCTTGTGACGACGGACACTCATTGGTTGTTCGTTCTTGTGACCCTTTCTCTTCCATTAGGTTGAGTTAGGCTTGTGACGACGGACACTCATTGGTTGTTCGTTCTTGTGACCCTTTCTCTTCCATTAGGTTGAGTTAGGCTTGTGACGACGGACACTCATTGGTTGTTCGTTCTTGTGACCCTTTCTCTTCCATTAGCTTGAGTTAGGCTTGTGACCACAGGCATTCATTAGTTGTTTGTTCAATGTTGTTGTGTCCCTTATTCTTGCATCAAGTTGAGTTATGCTTGTGATGATAGGCATTCATTGGTTGTTTGTTGTTGTGTCCCTTATTCTTGCATCAAGTTGAGTTAGGCTTGTGAGAGTGGATACTCATTGGTATTTGGATATTGTAAGCTGTTATTTTCCTTCCAGATAAATTTGACGTTGGTGGCTATTGTTTGTATTGGTTTTCATTATTGAGTTGGTCTTTCTCTTCTGTAATAATTCAGGTGCTTCATTCAGCAATTTTTGTTTGCTCCTACATGTATTATTTGTCACTTTTTTCTATTACGGCATGTCACCCGTTATTCTTTTGAATTCCTCTTTCCTTTACAATGAATGCTGTACAAGTCACAGATACACATGCAAGTCGAAATGAAACTGCTGATTTGCTTGTCAATGGAAGGTAACTTTTCAACAGAATAATAATGCAGTTTTCATTCTTATGAAGTTAAATACCTTTTCTAATTGTATTGTGTTGTTCCAGAAAATATCCATACTCCCCCCACAGAGGGTTTTTTGGGTTTGAACCCCCTACTTCTCTGGAAATTCCAGTTTAGGCTGATGCCTTCCCCTCCCTGTCGGAATTTTCAATGAACTTCTGTGATGGGAGTATTGATATTTTCTGGACCCACACATTGATACAGTTGAATGTGTCAAAAGGGTGCAATTTCACTTTCAAAGTCAAAAGCTTTTATGCTGTGGACTCATTTAATAGTGAAAGTTCTTTTACAAAATTCATTGCCTAATCATGAGAAAAAGAAATCTGTACAGGATATGACTAAATTCATATTGTAAAAGTGAGCTCAAAAGCACTTTTTACACAGGCATTAAGTCATCCTGCACATACAGTGTATTTCTTGTTGGTAATTTGTATTGTTATTTGTTTATGATTATTTCAGTAGAGTGCCTGTGAACTAGCTATATTAGCTAAGTGCACTTTTGCTCTAAATAATAGCATTTACCATTTTCTACCTACATTCTGTAAAAAATGTTCCACATGGAATCTTGTTCATCCCTGATGAAGTCTGTAGTTATCAGACAAAGGTGGTTGGAGAATAAAACTTGGTACGGGCATGGATACTTTCAGGAACCACACATTCATCAAGAAAGAATTAATTTCATTTGTTCTCTTTGGGTGTAAGTGATAATGGAGACCAATTAGGTGCCTCACTAGGGGACATACATGTACTAACATGAGTCGAAATGTCAGCTTTTAATGGGTAGTCTGCACACTGTCTGTGTGGTGTGTTAACCTGTAAAGGCTTAATGCGGGCTGGGGAATTTACAAGACTCTAGAAAGGGTTGTCAGTTATCTCCAAAGGTTTGAACTGTTAAATCCTTTAACCCTAGCATTGACCAGCATGTAATGTCTCCATACCATACAGGTGTATTACTACAGTTGAATCTCTGCTTTTGGACACCTGCTATATATAATAAGCAAACAGCTCCTGTCAACAGACACAAAACTGTAGTCACGGTGATTTCCCCACTGAAACTCTAAATTCTACTCGCATGATCTCCTGCAGGTAGACACCTCTTTCAATATCTGAAAGAGCTAAAATAACTTCCCTTATGCTGACAAACATCTTTAATCTTGGACTCAAATAACAGTATTCACAATTATTGCTTGTAAAATCAATTTGCACTACAAGAAGGTTGAGCGCTCTTTTCGCTTCCCGAATGGCTAATGTGCTGGGGGTGTGACAATACTTACTCAATTAAATACATAATTAATAATTAATTAATTAATTAATTTATTTATTTATTTTGACAATACGTATTATTGCTGGCTGGGAGATATGAGAAATCAATTCTGCTGGCTGGGAAACCTACTATGGACAAGTTGCTGGGAAAAAGGGACAGATAATTTTTTCCCAGCAATGCAGAAAAACACTCGAAAATGCCTTACACAGCTTTTTTTCTTGTCACATTGAATAGAACAATGCATTTTTTCAAAATTGTTCGTTGAGTGCCCCTGTATAGTTTGCGATTTCCTCGACTTCGTTTATTTATTTATTTATTTTTTTCTGAAGCTCTCCTAAAAAATGTTCCCGTTGAACGGGCCACGCTACTACGGCGATTGATGAGGAAAACAACCTCGTGTAAGAAGACGTGAGAGTCGCCCGGCTGTTCCTCTTCGCTGATTGGCCAGAAAAAATCAGAAGGCGGGATTTCAAACGCTTCTGGAACTCGTTCGGTAAGAGTAAGTGCCCAGGGGCTCTCCCGCTCTTGTTGTAAAATTTCGCCCGTGAAAATCCCGTCGTTCCGACTAGCTGCCCCTGGGTCTCCGAGGATGGGATTGTGTAAGTTCACATTTATCTTGACAGATCTAACTCTCCTACTGTCGCAATCGAATGACGAGAGCGTCCCTCTTGCCAATGATTACAAAACAGTTACTAATGTTGTAAACTGCAAAGCTCCTTTTGTGCCTTTAACGGAATATGCAGATCTTGTGCAGAATTCGTTAATACACACCGCTTTATAGATTTCCTTGTCATTTTGTTGCGGAGAAGCTGTGTTCCATAGAGTTTTTGAAATCGATCGCAAGTCTGGTCACGCAGATCGAATGGCCTCGTATGTCGTAAACTACACGAATTTACGTAAGCTCAAATAAAATGAAATTTTGAAATCTGTTGTGGACTTTCCTTTTTACCCCGCCGTCAGGACGGGGTCTAGTAATACCCGTTTTTTTTTTCTTTTTTGTCGTCGTGGTCACTTGCCCCAGACCTCCGCTCGGTCAAAACAATACTTGCCGGTAATCTTGGTTCGCTTAGCGTTATTTCGCCAGAATTTTCATGAAAGTTGATGTAGAAAATTACTGGCGATTTAATGGCATGAAAACCCCTTCGATGAAAGCGAGAACGAAGGTGCTAGCGAGCTTTGAAGCTGGCATGAATTCGCCAAACTTGCCCTGGCACGTAAACATTACATCACTGAAACACAAAAGGCGATTCGGGGAAGTCCCTTGCTTTCGCCAAGTTGAATAATTCACCAGTAAAAGGCAAGCATTTTTTGGGCAGTTTTGCTTTGCTTCGCCCAACTCTTTAGGGAAAGTTGTGTAGAAAAGTACAAGAAATTCAATGGAGTTGACTTTTCTTCGATGACAGCAAGCCGGAAGAAGGCGCTAGCGAGCTTTGAAGCTGGCATGAATTCACCTAAACTTGCCGTAACACGTAAACATTTTGTCATTGAAAGACAGACGATTCGGGGAATTGTTTTGCTTGCGCTAAAGCAGTTATCGAATCATGGCCTAAAAGTAGACCTTTACGTTTCATTTTTCAGTAGATAACCGTTCCCTTTCGATTTAAGGATAACTTTTCTTCATCAATAAATCTATTTGAATTTCCGTGCCCTTGTTTAATATTTAGAATTACGCTGAGATGTCATTTCGTTAAAAAATTGACGTAACTAAGTCACGCCATGGTCAAAACTATTTCGTCACGTTCTTCTTCGCGAGTGCTAGAACAGGTGGAAGACCAAGGAATGAGGGAAGGGAAAGGTGTTCATACTATAAGGGATCCATGATATCACAAGCAGAAGGGTGCAGAGAAGACGTTGGGGGGGGGGGATGGCAGCACACACGTCAAACGTTAGAAAAATCACCAACTTCAAAACGTTATACCACTTGGGCACATATCTTGAGTAACCGTAATGTATTTGCACCCCGAGGGGGGGGGGAACGGCGGGGTCCAATGCCCCTGGGGCTTTTCTTGTTTGGTTTAATTCGCTTGGTACACCTTCCGGTCTTACGAAGGGAATCCCGTACAAATGAAGGTACTTCATTGGAAAAAATCTGTATGTCAACTCTCGATCTCTTCGAGTTTGCCACAAAGAATTTTTTTACCCTCCATATCTACAATGGTGTACTGCGCGGCCTTCGGATGCAACAATGACTCAAGATATAATACTAGTGTATCCTACCACTGCTTTCCAAGTGACAAAGCCCTTCAGGACGAGTGGCTTGCAAGGATTTCTCGAGCTGATCTAGTCGTCACCAAACACTCAAGATTGTGTTCGCTGCATTTCACCCCAGACGACTACGAACGTGACCTGAGAGCAGAACTTACCGGCCGGAAACGTAAAAGAGACCTCAAGACATGCACAGGTGTCATACCTTCAATATTTTCGCATCGTCCAGCCAAAAAGCCTCGACCATCGTCGGAGAAACGTCTTGAGGAAAAAGCCAGGCAAGAGGTAGGACCTAATAAACTTTATAATTATGAATGCAAACAAGAAACTTGTACTTACCTGTCGCACAACTGCAATAAACCGTGACACAAGGGACAAATAGGATATTTTTACGAAAAACAAAACATGTTGTTTCCATATTGACGCCACGAAACATGGAAAATAAATGGGAAACTTGTGAGGACTGGGGAAAGAGTTGCGTACTGATACAGCTGGAATGGAGGAGCACATACTAGCTGTGCACATCTTCTTTCCTTGTATGGAGACATTTTAGTGTATAATTCATATTTAGCTCTGTTCTCTTTTTTAATTATCCAATTTATCTGTAAATATTAATGGCTTGGAGGAATAATTATTAAATAAAACTGACCAAATGTTAAGTAAAATGCAATTCTTCTGGGTCCCATAAGGAGTGAATTTGGCAGTTCTGTAAGAAGTGCCCTTGTAAGGTGAATACCAATCCAGTTGACAGTCATTTGTACTTATGACACTGAAAAACTAAAATGAATTTGAAAATCAAATACACATGAATTTACATTGCTACTACAACACAAATTTTATTTGATGTGGAGAACTTATTTTAGATATCCCTTTCACCGCAAAACATCAATTAACAACTATTATTTTGGTTTGCAGTACATTGCCTCTGTCAGTACTGAAAGAACACATGTTTTACTAGATGAGACTGATGGGCCTCAACCAAGTACATCTACATCCACTGAAACAAGTCATGGGGCAGTATTACCTGATGAGACTGACGAGCCTCGAGCAAGTTCATCCACATGCACTGAAACAAGTCATGCATTACCTGACGAGACTGATAAACCTCAACCAAGTACGTCTACATCAGATGAATTAGCAGTTTCACAGCCTGATACTGATGTGTTGGTGCAGTCTCAAGAAATTGAGGTAAAAGAGAGTGTTGACTTTGGATGCCAGGTAAACACGCGTGGAACCCAGGTAATGCTGAAATCATTTGAAACCCAGATTGATCAAGTAAGTACTAGTGAGGCCAGCACTCAATTTGAAGAAGATGATTTACAAACTACAGTTCCCAAAGTGGAGGACATCACTGAGGAAGATAATGCTGAAACTGTGTCCCCAGGTGTGTCCCCTCAAAAGGATCCAGCTTATCAACCCTCTTCACCCACAGACAAATTGTCAGATGATTTCAACACATCAGAAGATGAGGAAGAAGAAAACTGTAAGCCCCTTAACCCTCAGGATGACACAAAATTTATTGTTTTTAAGAAAGAGCTGTTTGAACTTTTCAAGCGATGCCCTGAATGTGGTGCAGTTGTCAATAAAAAGCACCAATCCATTCTCAATGTTCCCAACGTTCCCAAAGTATAAATGAGCAGGCTTTTATTGGGTTAGTCAATCTATAGCAGTCAGTGTATTTGTTGAATATCAAGTTTTCCTACCACAATATTCTTTCATGGTGTTGACAAGAACAACGTAAAGGGATGTCTTCTATGTAATGCCTGGCCTCTTAGTTTAGTTTTTATGACAAAGAGAAACTTGTAACTCGTCTGACTTCAATGATACCGGCCCTTATTCCTTTTCTTTTTCTTTCTCTTTTTTTTTTTCAGTTGGGGAGGGGTGGAAATGGAGAAAAGTTCCATTCACGAACATCGTGAAACCCTGGATGAGGGAGTTGCTCCCTTCGTAAACATCTGAAATGCATCTGTAAAATATCCCTAAAAGTCCCTAATCTATTATTAATCAGCCGTTAAATTTTGTTGTCTTGCAGATTTGAATGGAAAATTGAATGGTATCTTAGTTCGCCTTGTGATCGAAAAAGCGAATTCTTGGATTGACCCAGTGTACTGCTTCATTCTGCGGAAGGTAAGTACACTGAAGTTTCTCTATTTCGCATATTTCCTGACTCTGCTAAACTATATTACGCGCTCCGTGCCCTTTGAATGATCGTGTATTTAAGCGAAATCGACTAAACTGCATTTTGATGTCATTTTCAGTTGGTTTCGGAAGGAAACTGCATCAGTGAGAAGGCTGTTTCTTCTAGAGTCTAGTTTCCAATAACAACAACAATGCAATGACGATTGCATAGAAATTATACAGCCTGAAGAAATGGCCTTAACGGCTTAAGCAAATTCTTTTAAGCCGACACAACAGGACATTTTGTTGATTGATTTATCGCTAATTTCATGTCCTTTTCGTTGCAGAACCAGACGTTTCTCAGCGCTAATATTTCTTTATATGATTATTATTGTCCTGAACCTATTTACCTAAAGGTAAGTTTAACTACTTGTAGCTTCACACACCCCTTGTTTTGGTATTACAGGTAAAGTCAACAAGTTTTCACCGCTGAAATGATGCAACTAGAACAAACAACTCGTTTTCGTTCCGGCAACAGCGGGATTAGTCGTAACTTGAGTTAATAAGAAGCTAGCTTTGTGATGTTTTACGTAGATTTTGAATTCCTACTGACCTGTTTTGTAATTGTCTTCCTAGGTTGTTGGACTTCCTTTCCCAAACGCTGTTTCAGGAATAAAGCGATATGCACCAGATTGTCGTACGTTTTTAACCCCGTTTTAGCGTCAGTCCGCACTAAAACAGGTTTTGGTGTCTCTGTCAGCAACAAATTTCCCTTCTGTTACGAATGAAGTTTTTCCAGGCCCGTCCCCCGTGAGAGGTCTCACTCACAAATTACCCTGTTAACTCTCTCTTTATAGTAGGGGTACTATAACGTGTGTTCTTGTCGCCATTTTGTTGCTCTACTGCTGGTATAAAATGAATGCGTATGAGGTCTTAGACCGACAGCGCGTCTTGTTAGCCAATCAAATTTAAGGAATTCAAATTTCCAGTCGCTGACGTTGAAATTCGAGAAGAACTATTTATAATTGTGGGCCCCGTAAATACATAATGAGTTAAGATTTGAACCGAGAGCGCACGTTATTAGAAACTCGAATCCAAGGAATTTCGATTCTTGATTGCTGAGTTCCTTCATAGGAAAAAAATGCGGCATTCACGGGCGCTGTTGATACATAGGTGTGGCTATTGATAATTCGTGTTTATTCTTTGTCGGAATCAATTAAATCAATTTGTTCAACGTTGATGTGTGCTTTCTCGTTGGTCTCGATATTAATAATGCACAGTTTAATTAGTAAAGAACATTGAAGAACCAGCATACATGCAACACTGCCGTATATTATTCTATCGTGCTCCATCAGCGGTTATGGATGCACGTGAGGAAGACAGATAAGGTAGAAGAGTTGGAAGAGCAGAAGAGAAGAAAAAAACCGCTTGCATGCTTCCAACCTCGTCCCTAGGGCCTTCTCCTCGCTCAAAAGGACGGTCGGAGAAACCCCTGGCCAAGGCTGCCAAAATGGCTCCAAAAATTCGTTAGAATTTTGTCACGTAAACACGATGAAATGTCTTCTTTTCGTTGGAACAACGGTTTCAGATTGCAAAAAAAAAAAAACAGACAGGGCCGCCAGACGCTGGAAACAACCTCCGAAAAAGCCATTTCATCATGTGTCAAGTGACAAAATTCTCCGCGATTCTTGTAGTCAGGCGGGTTAGCGAAATCATCGTTACAGACCGGACAAAAGCACCAAATTTGGCACACTTAGTCTTTGAGGCATGGGCTTTAAGAAAATCCAATGCTCCAAGAACATGGATCGCGAGAAAGGACAATTACGTCATCACAGAAATCGACAACATTTGTTATCTTCGATCCGCCATCTTGGATTTGAAAATTTTTCCAAAACGTAAGAAAACCGCCAAAAATTACGTAAAAGTACTGAAAAACAATAAAATGGTGCAAAAAAATGCCCAACAGGAAAAATAAGTGCATTTAAGTTAATTTTCATCTATAAAAACACAAAAATTACAAATTTGGTAAAAAATGTCTAAGTCAAGCGGGTTAGCGAAATCATCGTTACAGACCGGACAAAAGCACCAAATTTGGCACACTTAGTGATTTGGGTATAAGCTTTAAGAAAATCTAATGCTTCAAGAATATGGATTACAAGAAAGGATGATTTCGTACTGTAGAAATCGACTGCATATTTGCATGTCATTTATTAACATTTGGCCAGGCAGAAGCCAGGGTATTCAATGTTATCGAGTAAATTGTGTTCAAGGTAATGCTTTAAGCAATCGCATTTATTGCAAACACAACTTAATGCTGTACATTGTTGTATACGTGAATGAAAAACGTGAAACCGAGGATAACAAAAAACTCTATACTCATTACCCATGCGCACGCTGGGTGTTTTGCTTAACTACTCAGAGCACCAAATATCATTACATTAAAAATATCGCGATTAAAGAACTGTTCCTACTCTTTAAAATTTCAATTACTAGATGCACTTGTATCAAACTTCAATAATTAATATTTGTTTCAGGCTGGTATCCCTTGTGATAATTTATGCTTATAGCCTTTCATTCTGTACATTTACATGAGCACAATTCCGTACAAGTCAGGCTCGCTCGGTGGCAGCTACACCTCGAGGAGCATTTTAGTTGGCATGCACATTTAATAAGCTGCTTGCAGGCTTTGGCCGCCTCTGGAACTGTCGCCCACACTGGCTCCCAGCTCTGCTCGTTCCATTTCCATCCCCAGGCTGCTGGTGAAGGAATGTTAGGTTGGGTCTCTGCACACGTTGCCCAAATCCCGGCCTGGTATGCAGCTCTTTGAACATGCAATAACAAAGCATTCTGCAAGGCAAATGTATTCTTGTTAACAAAAAAGTCTTTTAAAATGCACTCGGAAACCAGCGATATCCCACTACAGTAGTTACTTGTGTAGGGGGGATTTTTTCAATAGTCCTTCCCTTCTTGGAGAACAGCTCCCTCCGAGCGGCATTTACAGAATGGAAAGTACTTCTCTTGTCGTACATCAGCACTGTAAGTCTCTCTAGCGTCTTGAAATGTGGCGAAGAATAGTTTACTGCAACAAACGGGTTTTGTTGCATGTGAAGAAACGCTTCAGTGGCCTCAGGGAAGGATCGCCATGTTTGTAAAGCAGATTTCTTGCCCTTTCCACAAAATGACGAAGTTGTATCACAGCCCGAAAAGGCGTGGAAAGCAGGAAAGGACTCTGATTGATCTTTGCCTAATTTCCCGCAGACGGAATTGACATGGATGTATTGAAAATGCTTGCCAACTCCAAAGGCCACCCCTATGTCAACTAGGGGATATTTCGCTTGCACATCAAAGAATTTACCGATCAGTAAAACAACAACATCTGTGTCAACTGTTCGAATTTCAACTCTGCTCTGCCCGTTTTCAAGAGCATGAAGCAAATGAACTATAACTCTAGTGTCCGCCTCTTCATGAGTGCAGTCAAACATTGGCTTGCCACCACCCTTGGCAATTACCAAACTACCTTTTGTGATATAGATTTCCCTCGAGCAATCCCACTGAACATGATCCACTTCTTCGGAAAGATAGTTAAACAACTCATCTTTGTTCGTGGAATCTCTAAGAAAGGCATTCCAATTCTTTGGCACTCTAGCCTGGGGACCAACTTTCACCCGAACACCGGGCCCACGCTTCTCCCTTGTGCAGTTCTTCAGGCTATCTGTCAGATATCGATCCCATACCACATCCACTCGTTTGACAGTTGAGAGTTCCCTCTCCAGAAATGGTAAAAAGATTTGGTGTGAATATTCTGAAAACAGCAGTGTTGCATTCTTTGGGCTAAGAAAATGAATCAGCGCGCCACCATCAAAGATTTTACACTCAAACCTGCAATCATGTGGTTTTGTCCCTGTATCTTGCAACATCTTAAGCAAGTCCGACTTATCACCCAAACGAAGCATGCCAAAATTGGATATTGAAGGGGGATAGGCATGGTTCTCGTGGGCGAAGAATTCGTCAAGGTCTCCTTCATGCTGCTGGGTACTGATATACAAGCGACTGAACAGTCCGACGTCATTCTTAATTGCTTTGATTTTATTTGTTGACGAACGAACTTTGTGCTTCGTTGTGCTAAATAATGGCAATGAATTTCTTTTAATGACGGTGCTGATTGGTTTCGTTCTTTCCTCAAGAACTTCTCTCTTGAACGTTTCAAATTGTCGTTTTCCTACTTCTTCAATGGTGCACTCTGATGTCACAACATTCTCTGCTGCACACTCTCTGGTATTTAGGACAAGGAGTTCTTGGCATTTCTCGTCAAATGGATTGCCGCATCTGTTAATTTGATTAACAAGGTTGTTAACTTGTTGCTGAAACTTCACCTGTTGTCACAGACCTTCTTCATGGTGACTAGTATCCTCTCGATTTGGTTGTGGCATGTATTGCTCATCAAACTGTGTGACAAGCCTTGCCATTTCTGGGCCAGAAATTAGCCATCTGCTCAATGCAGCCGGGTTTTCCGTAAGCCCCACAACTCCTCCGCTACCCTTGACTTTAGCGTTTTCCTGTTCGTGGGCCTGATCAATTGGGATTGCTGAAAATCTCGTAGATGTCTTCTGAATGACCCAGAACTTGCTGAAAATGTCCCTCAGTTTGTCAGGCAATGATTGCACATCTCGTAGATGGACACTAACCCAGCGACTGTAGTTAACGTGATCCAAAGCGAAGAATAAGAACATAAGTTCTTTTAGACACTCTATGTACAGAGTAAAGTCTCGCTCTCTGTGCGATCGTATAAACGCCAAGACAACTATTTCTGTTCTCAGAATCATGTCCCAGAAGTGGAATGTTGGGCATGCTTCCATCATTTCTTGTCGCCATTTTTCAAAATCATGCTCTCTGCTTTTCACAAAAGCCTCTTGTTGTAGCTTAGCTAGCGCCAGTGCCGTAACCTGATGCATGTGTCGTGTCCGAGTAATGTGGGCTGCTCTTAAAAATGAATCGGCTGTACCGGACGTTGCTATTCCCGCTTCAGTCAAGACATCTGTCCAGCCTGAACCACGTAGGAGATCTCCAAGTGCATTCCATAGGGCTTTCTCGATATGGAGCCCTCCAAACATTATAAGGAATTTGTCTTCTCCATACAACTGCGGCATGCTCCACTGAATTTTTTTGGAGATCGCAAAGATAGGACAGTCACAAGCAAGAACTGGAACTTGTCCAGCATTCAAGAACCTGGTAACGTTTCTAACGATATCCAGCCCGTGTTTAACCATTGCAGGCGAGTCTGCTTTCTCAAGGAAGATTGGAAGCATTGCAATAATTGAGGGTAGATGCTCAACGGGGGGCTGAAGAGAAGCGTGGCCCACGAAATTGGCTGACCCTTGCGAAGTGTTTCCAATCTGAGGAGCTCGACACTTTGCTTTATGCAGCCTTTTTCTATGTCAATAGCTTGCTTAATCGCCATCCCTCCACTGTACTCAGTTGTACTCGATACAGATGGCACAGTTGTTGTGTCCGTGACATGTATGGGTGGCACATTTGCGAAAGCTTCTGGAAGACTCGGTTTCTCTTTAGAGTTTGCAGTTTGTGAAAAAGATGCTTCTCTGCAGGTACCTTCATTCTCTTGTGTCGGAAATTGCATGATGCTAATTCCAGAAACTATCTCACCAAAAAAATTGTCTATAATATTACAGCAATGTTATCTGATTTTTTAGAGAGTTTATCCATTGAAGGAAAAGTGATGCAGTCGGATAATTAACAAATTTTAGAATCATGCCCTTTGCGCGATTCGGCAAAAAAAAACAAATATATTTACAATTTATGAAAAGGCCCGTGTATTAATTGATATTATTGTATTAAAAAGTATTGCCAAAACGTTTTGCACTTTTCTGTCCGATTAAGTGCGAGAAAGCCCTTACCCGAATGTTGTTCATTAGTATATAACACACAAAATCAGAAACAGCCAAACACAAGAGTGACGTAACAAATGACGTCATTTTCACCTTTAAGTGCAAATATTTTTTTTGGAGCATTGGATTTTCTTAAAGCCCATGCTTCAAAGACTAAGTGTGCCAAGTTTGGTGCTTTTGTCCGGTCTGTAACGATTTTCGCAAAATATAGCACTAACCCACTAGACTATTGGAGTATTTCAGCAGCCTTGGCCAGGGGTTTTTTCTGACCGCCATTTTGAACGAGGAGAAAGCCCTGGGGACGAGGTTGGCATACTTCTTTAAAGATAATGACGTTTTTTTCTCCAGTGAAAGAACTCCTTGTGAAATTTACTTAACAACTTTAACTGCTAAAAGAAATCCAGGCTTGGAAGCATTTCGAAGCAATCACACCTAGTAGTACCTGTGCAATACTCTAGATATCGGAGCTGGCGAATTTGGTGTTTATACTTGTATATAAGAATCAAATGAATACAACTTGTATGAAACGGTCACATGTGAGTTGTGGATGATTTTTTTTTTGTTTTTATCTTATAGCGACTTCTACACCTTCTACTTTAGTGTCGACAACAGGTACGTTTGAATACTATTTTAATAACTAGTAGTAGAAGAAATAACTATTTTTGCAATAACTGAGCGAATTCCCGCGCGCTGATTGGCTAATTTTTAATGTCAATAAGAGAGTACAGACGGATGAAACACGAAAAGCTGACGCAATCGGCAAAAGTTTTGTCAAACTTTTCGGCGCAGCATTCTCGGTGCTGCGAGAATTGTACCTTAAATCTAGTACTCTTCAACGAGGAAATCATCTAAAATGTATGGGGTGACACTTAGGAAGCCATAAGATTGCAACCTTAGAGCGAAAAGATGAAGACGTTTGTTGAAGATTCAGACCTGAAAATCGGCGTTGAGTGGGAATTTGAGCTGTTTTAGCGGATTATTCTGTGAACAGTTTCCACTGGAATAAAGGTTAATTTCGCAATTCGAATTTTTCCTTGTATTTATGGTCTATTCTTAGTAAACTTTTATTTTACGAAACTGTGATTCTCCGAAATACAGCGATGAAATTCAGGTTCTGGGGCGCATCTTCCATTGACTCTTGCATATGCATTTCTCTCCTTCGTTTGAAAATTAGTTGTGGCTTTTTGTTATTGTAAAAAACAAATTGAAGTCAGTTTTTTTATGCGCCTGTTCTCTTATTGACGATGCATTTCGTTAAACATTGTCAAAGCTTGCTTTAGATGCACTCGCCTCCGGCTCGTGGATCCACAACACTTTGACAATGTTATGACGCAATTTATCATCAATAGGAGGACAGACACATAAAAACTGACGTCAATTTGTTAAGTAGTTTGAGACAGAAAGATCGTTAAGTTTAAGTTTTTTCATGAAATAGGAGAAATGTAATATTCTCAGCATCTCACAAGCGTGGGCAAAGAAGAAAATAGGCCAAATAAAAGCAGTGAAAATGTTTTCTGCTTGATTTAATGGTTTCTTTTTATTTATTTATATCGGCAAAAACTGACCGACTCTTCTTTTGTGGGCTTTATTTTTGTAATTTCATTTAAACAAGAAATTCAGGCTTGAAGGGACGATACGCCATCACGCCTTGTAGGATACTCTAGATAGCTGAGCTATCATGCTAAACGGGAGCGTGTCGATTTGGAGTTTAAACCCGTGTACAGAAACGACATAAAATACAAAGTATGTTAAACGGTCATATCATGAACTATGGATGAAATATTTTCTGAGTTTTTATATGCTTTTTTCTTATCTTATAGTGACTTCTGGACCTACTACTGTACTGCTGACAACAGGTACGTTTGAATACTATTCTAATAACCAGAAGTAGAAGAAATAACTATGTAGATTGAGGCAGAAAGATAGTTAATTTTAGCTTTGTCATTAAATAGGAGAGATGTACAATATACAATATAATATACTCAACATCTCACAAGCGTGGGCAAAGAAGAAAATAGGCCAAATAAAAGCAGTGAAAATGTTTTCTGCTTAATTTAATGGTTTCTTTTTATTTATTTATATCGGCAAAAACTGACCGACTCTTCTTTTGTGGGCTTTATTTTTATAATTTCATTTAAACAAGAAATTCAGGCTAGAAGGGACGATAAGCCATCACGCCTTGTAGGATACTCTAGATAGCTGAGCTATCATGCTAAACGGGAGCGTGTCGATTTGGGGTTTAAACCCGTGTACAGAAACGACATAAAATACAAAGTATGTTAAACGGTCATATCATGAACTATGAATGAAATATTTTCTGAGTTTTTATATGCTTTTTTCTTATCTTATAGTGACTTCTGGACCTACTACTGCACTGTTGACAACAGGTACGTTTGAATACTATTCTAATAACCAGTAGTAGAAGAAATAACTATGTAGATTGAGGCAGAAAGATAGTTAATTTTTAGCTTTGTCATTAAATAGGAGAGATGTACAATATACAATATAATATACTCAACATCTCACAAGTGTGGGGCAAAGAAGAAAATTGGCCAAATGAAATCAGTAAAAAGGTTTTTTGCTCAATTTAATTGTTTGTTTTTATTTACTTAATTCGGCAAAAATTGACGAACTCTTCTTTCGCAGGATTTTATTTTTGTGATGGCATGTAAACAAAGGTTAGAGGGTTCAACTCCTGCAAAATAAATAAATACTAATTTTTTATTTTCGCTTTTTGTTATGTTTCTTCATCCGGGACTTGAAAATTAAGATTCGGGAAAATATGTGACAGCTAGGTTGAAATGTTTTTTATTTATTTATTTTTTTTTTATAAACAGATTTTGATTTGTTGTTGAGTGAAAGACTCTCATTGTAATGCTAGCACTTGAAGATGCTGAAAAAACCCAAGCTGTAAAGGGACTCACAGGCCATCACACCTTGTTGTATCTATACAATACTCTAGATATCTGAGCTATCATACTAACCGGGAGCTGGTCAGTTTGGAGTTTACACCCAATATAGGAATGAAGTGAAGAAAAAGTATATATCCGAACTGCAGAAGAAATATTTTTGAGTTTTGTGCGTTTTTTCTTTCTTATAGCGACTTCTGGATCTACTACTGTAGCGTCGACAACAGGTAATACTATATTTGAATACTATTTTAAGGTGATTCCATGGAAATAGAGGGAATATGGTAATTAATTACGTTTAGATCATTTCAAAAGTGCAATAAAAAAATTGGAGTCACAGAGCTTGTTTTGGCACAACATGGATAGCCATTGATAGCAACTACACAACCCGCAAGGTTTTCCTGAGAAACCCTAGTAATCAGAAATGAGAACTATAATTGCCTTAAAAAATCATTGTTTGTATTGAAATATTAGAGCAGCTCAACAAAATAGACATTCATCTTGCATTGCATACTATTTTAGCTGAACAGAAATTAAGGATAAGAAAAAAGAAATTGAAGAACTTGCTGCGTGTGTACATACCCTGCTGTACCTAAAGACGTGTTCTTTTCGGCATTTAAATAAAAATATCTCAAAGCAGAATTTTTAACTTTTCTTGAAATCGCGATATATTGCACTCGATCGTGTGCCATTTGCATTTATGTATTAAACCATGGGGATCACCGAGCTCGTTTAGCAGAAAACGACCAGTTATTTCTCTGCACTGTTCAGCTTTCATAGAAACCCATCAAGTTCCGAAGGTGCGCGCGCTCATGCGCGCGCTAATCACGCAAAAAATGATGTGCAGAAAGGATGCGCAATGCAATTGAAGGGAATCACCTTAAATACCTACAAAGTAGATTAAAGGGGCAGTCTCATCAATTTTTAGTATCACTGTGAAAAGCCAAAAGACAGATTTTTATCTATGGAAGCCTAAATATAATGGTCCAGTAGTATTAAAATGGGTATTCCAGTACATGGAAACTATAATAAATATGTCTGGATAGGGATGGCCAGGATGGAAATGGCGTCCGACTTGAAAACTTCTGGCAGTTTCTGCCCTTGTGTCTCAGATAAAATCTCTAAAAACTAACTTTGGCTTGTTTTTGTTTTGAAATTGCATTTAATATTGTCCCCTTGGTGGTCTAAAAGCAATTCATGTGTGAGCAAGGTACTTTCATATAAATTGATCAAAACTGTGACAAAGAAGATAGGAAAATCGCCATGGGACTGGCCCTTTAAGAAAAAAAAAATAAAGATCGTGAATTGTGAGCTCGCTCATGAAATAAAAGGAAAAAAACGTATCCTCAGCACGCCACAAGCGTGAGTCAAAGACGAAAGGTGCCAAATAAAACCAAAAATAATTTTTTTGTCCACTATGACGTGTTTTATCCATTTTTATCAGTTCACCAGAAAACTACAAGTCCTCTAAGTGCAAATATAATTTTTGCTGCAACGGGTAAGTTTAAGGACAGTGATCGACTCTTCTTTCGTGAGCTTTAATTGTGATGTCACAGAAATCAGGGCTGGAATTCGGGTTAAACCTCTGCAAACATATAACTTTCTTAGCCTCCTTTTAATTCCCTACATCTCGGAAATATCAAAAAAATAAGTGAACTTGACAAAATCAGTGACAGATTTAACATCATTGTTCGGATTCAACTCATTTAGAATAAAAACAACGTGGTACTTTGTATTTCGGCTCGGACAAAAAAAATGAATGCCGCTTTATCACACTAAAAGATAATGCTTAAATTAAAAGGAATCTGTTTTCATCGAGTGTCCTTTCTAGTAACATTAATGGGCTTCCTTTCCGAGCTTTAACACAACATTAAGAGAAAATGCCAGTTGGTATATTTACCAGCACAACCCCAGGCGGGACTGAGTCTCCATACTTGTGCTGCATGGTTCTCGGGATAAAGAGTTACAACTTGTGTCGTGGCAGCTCTTAAACAAGACGTTTACGGAACAAAGGGGCCCTGGGGACACCGGGTAGTTTTTCTTTGTCTTCTGAATTGTTGAGAAAGGAGCCCTTAAAAAGTTATCTTTTCTTTTTTGTCACAAGTTATCAGACAATTGCAACCACCTCAAGCATGTTAAGGCATGGCTTGTTTCCTTGACTTAGACCCCCTGCGAAGTATTATTTTTCCTCATGGAAGCAATGTTTTTTATGTCCTAAAGATCACTTAAAGGATACAGAATACAGCTTAAATGCCTTACGTTTTACTTGTTGTAGTCACTTGTCTGATGACGTCATAATTAAGGCAAGAAGATGTTTTGAAATGGGCCAAGGATGGTTAACTTTAGCTAGAAAAAAAGCATTCGCTAGCGATTGTCTTACTACACGGAGGCAATCCGTGTCCTGAATGGAGAAAATGATTCTTCTATCAAGTGGATATTAAGGGGCAAACTGTGTCACGTGACCCTTTTTATAAGATACCCCTTTAACTATACATCGTACTCAACCATTCCGGACAGATTCAAAAAAAGGAGAACCATACAAACACGTTGACATGTCAATTTGTATCCATCATATGCCATCTCAGCAACCCATTTTCAATTTTCTTTTCGCGTAAGTAAAACAAGATAAAAGGTCACGTGACGCAAGTATTCGACACTTTAAATGAACGTTGGTTTAAGGTCATTACGATTTATGCTGCTGCAGAGTTGGAGATTGTTTTGGTAAATCTCTTGAAAGTTATGACTGTTTTCAGATTTTATGCAAATGAGGCTCTGAGCAATGCCTTAACATCCTTGAGACACAGCGTAAATACTTGACAAACATTATATTGCATCCTTTTACGACTTCCTTTTACATGAACTATAAAATCTGTTTAACTTTTGAAACTTCCAGTACCACTGTTTCACACCATTAGTGCTCATTTCTTTCTTTCCAGGAATACCACACAACAAAACGAAAGGCATGCATTTCATTCTCTTTATTTAACTTTTCCTAAACAACGTCATTTGAATTTGATATTGTACTAATTGTTTACGAAACGTGATTAACTGATAGTTGAATTTGAATTGAGTATATTAAAAAGGATTTCTAGACTTAAACTGCAACGAGCTTAAAGTGAGGCACCAATCTAAGGAATAGTCGTTGATTATTACTAATCATTTTAATTTCTTTCTTTTCTAGGTTCTAATCGGACAACGACCTACGTGTCCATATCGATTGGCATCCTGGTTGGACTGGCTTTGGTTTTTGGTTCATTGGCGTTTCTTTTCCGCCGAAAGAGGTCAAAGAAAGGCAGCTTTCCTTTACCTTCAGGTCGGTATTGGCTATTTTAGAGAGCACTGTGATATGAACCAATTTATAGACACTGAAGATTAATGTCGTAAAATGATGGTATTTGTTCACCGTGGTAAATACAGTAACAATAAAGTGTAAATCGTTTTTCTCACGATGTGGTCACTTGAGTTGTAGATTGCGACTTTTGGACTGCTTACTGCTAGTCTTCGTCAGGCGATGAGGTCGAATGGTTACGTATAACCTTATCTCTCACGATGGTCAGCTATGATTGGTGGGTTTCGATCCTTATCGTCCCAGTTAGAAGTTGTTTCCTGAGAGAGTCTGCGACAGAGTTTAAGTCCACCGTGGTTTTGCCGTATTTAACTGAATTTTTGCCAGCGTACAGAGATGGCGGCATGACTGTGCAGCATACTTTCATAGGGCAAGCTCAATTTCAATGTTTTATGAACGCATGTTCGGGTAATAGATGCCAGTGTTATTATTACCTATATTGGACGCATGGAAATTTGTTAGCTAACCAGACATAAGTTTGCCTCCAAGTGCGCGTGATTTTTCTATTTCCAATTTCTCGTCCACAGATTATAAATACCACGCTTTCATAATATACAGCAACGAAGACAAACTATGGATGAAAAGAAAGCTTCTTCCTCTTCTAGAAGAAAGACATCATTTGACGTGTTGTGTACACTACAGGGACTTTATCCTTGGGTGGCCTTTCAGAGACAACATGGCATACAGTGTGTACAAAAGTTACAAAGTCATCGTGCTGTTTTCGAGCAATTTTTTGAAGAGCAATTATTGCAAATACGAAATGGACATTGCGATAAATCGGCTTATAGAGAAACAAGATAACAGTTTGGTTGCTATAAGAATTGATAGAGTAGATCTTAAAGAGCTGCCTTGCGAGATAAAGCATAATAGTTGCATCGACTGCATTGATGTTTTGGAAAGACCTCTGTGGAGACGAAGGCTTCTTAATTTTCTTGATGTACCAGAAGATTCCCAAAACGTCACTGGGGAGCAAGTAGTTATAGAGTTGGCGGTTCTAGACCACTTTCTTTGAAAGTGTTCTAAAACCAAGCCAACTCTACAACTACTACTCCATTAGATGGAAATAATGTTTTTTTGGTAAACTATATGTTTTTTAGATAGCTCCATTTTTTATGCATTGGGGAACAAAAGCGGAGCTTTTGTGAGGCAGTGAATTGATCGCTTTGCGATCAAGAGGGGAAGTTTCTTTTTGCGATGCTGGTTTCAATTGATAGTGTTTGGATACTATATGTTGTATTTCATGATGTATCCAACGCATTATTCAATCACGTGACTCTAAACCACAGGAAGTCTTTCTCGGAAAAGCAAGAAGTTTTTCTAAGAAATAAGTCTTGACATGTCTGGTGAAAACAGGAAATGACTCAGCCATTTTCCAAGGTCATTATATCGAATGATCTCTATTGACCAATTAAACGTACCCATAAATTACTTTTTCGTGTAAAAATATCAGAACTTGCTCCAGTTTGATAAAAATTTTCAGAAGTTGTTTACGGTGGACCAAACATACCTCAACGATGCCTCTGAGTTTAGAAGATGCCACCAATCCTGCTAACCAAGCCAGCCAAGCCAGCCAAATACCTCCGCCAAATGCTGCATCAATATTAGAAACTATTATTGAAGAATCAGATAATGGCCATATGCTAAACTTTGTTTCCCATTATTTAATATATATCTTTTATCATCGAAGCAGCTTAGTGATATTTTGTTTATTTCGTAACTACCTAGTTGATGTTTGCTGCTTCGAATAGTTTTCATAGTATGTTGGATTTGTCTATTTTCTAATAAAACATTTTTGTAGTCTTCATGTTTGATGTTGTTATTTATTACAACCTTTTTTATACCTTTTGCAGTTCTTGCCTCTTTCTTGTTATCTTTTACATATGAGTACATTTTGCTTCTCAATCCGACGAATTCTTTGATTGGAATACCGCAAGCTTCATCTTTGAATTTACCAATTACTTTCTTGTTTGTCTTGTTGAAATACGGCGAGCTTTCAGGATAGTCGCTGTTGTCAAATCGATCTTTGTCATTCCAAAAGTCTCTGTAGACATCTTTGGCTTCGATTTCATATGTTAATGAGTCTGTGTCTGTGAATAATAATTTGGCTTTGTTTCCATACTTGTTTTTGATGTAATTATAATGGAAATTATACATCAATGTTTTGCTCAGATCAAGGATACACATTCCGACATATGCCGGCCTGTTTAAAGTGAGCGTTTCTTTTATTTTATGAACTGCTACCAAATTCTCGTTGAAGATCTTACTGCTTACATAAGTTGGTTTACTTACCATTTTTAATAATTTCTTCTCATCTGTGATAAGTCGGACATCAACACGTTTTCGTAAATTTTCCATTGTCTTTCCAAACACTGAGTTATTCATAAGTTTGAAGAAATCTTTTTCAAATGATTTTTTTGCTTGAGTACGTTTTTGAGTATTAAAGTTGATGTATTGTTTGAGCCAAGGCGACTGATTGAATTCTAAAACTCTATGGACTTTGTTTATTTTCAATCCAAGATCAAGGTACAGTTGCAGGTTTCTGTAATGCAGAACATATTTTTCTTTATTGCTTAATGTAGGGATTAGTTTGCTTACTAGTCCTGTCGATATATTGTATTTTGTTGCTATTGTTTTACAATACTCAGACAGCATATCTTTATTAACACAAACTCTCTCGGCGGCTACTGGGTAGTCATTATGAAGATCATGCAACTCTTTTGGGTATTCTAAATCGACTTCTATTAACAATCCTTTATTACTGTCTTCATTATACTGAGCTAAATTGATTTTATTAATCTGCTTTTCTGTCATCCATCTAAAACCACCAGTAGGGAGATATTGACTCATAGCCCAACCGTATAAATTATTAGCATCAAGGTACATGATATACTTTGAGGGAGCCTTCTCGTCTTATTCACTCATGTACTTGTTATTCGCTTTTCCATATCTATTGGCAATATAACTGATCCCACCACGCATGCCTTTTTCAATGAATTGAAACATATCTATGTCTGTCATTAGTTCCAATTTAATATTAGTCATCTTCAACATGGCATCCCAACTCAAACCAGGGCTAGTGAAATAGTGGCATGGGTCTAATTTGTAATACTGAAGACATGTTTTGCGAAAGTTTTCAAACACATCGGCTAATAGAAGTATATCAGACTTGAGATATAGATTGTGATATTCACCTATCGTTTGTAATTTAAATGTATTCCACACTTTTTGAGCATGACTATAATCTTCATCTGAAATATGCTCATTATTTAATATGCTGTAAAATTCTTCTTTAGTCGGTAATTCTGTTTTATTGAATTTCTCAAAACTGTCCATGTAATCATACGGATAAATACCTTTTCGTGTCATAAGATTTAATTTTTCTTTTTGGAATCTTTCGCTTGTATACTTTAAAGCTTCTGCTGGTAAGTTGCTAACTAATTTATCCAAACTTAAACTCATAAACTGGAAACTGTCGATAAATGTTAGATGGTTGCCAAGCATAAAAGCCATATATTTTTCCATATTGTTTGGAATTGCATTTATGTTCATTTTAATTTCTTTTCCGTTTTTGGTGTATGTATTATTCTTGACAATAGCTCCAATTTCTTGCATAATGAAATGACTGTCGTAACCTCTCAAATTATGGAATATCACTGGAATTTTTATTTCTTTTGGGTTTATTCTGAGTTTCAGATTACAGTCTTGGTGTGCTGAGCCTCTGAATTTACCTGTAATATGGCAATGATCTCTCACTCGAATGTCTTTTTCAGTATATTTTTTATCACAGATGTGACATGTTGTTGCTTTATCAAATTCCCGTTCATTCTCTTCTGTCATTCTCAATGGTTTACTGAAATATTTTTTCATTACTTTTTTGCAGTATTTCACTTCTTCTAAAATCTTTTCCATGAATTTGTATACAGCCTTTTCACCTCTATATAGTTGTATTGGTTTGGTATATTTGTCATCATAACAGCAGACAACCTTGTATCCATATCCGCAGTCTGTATGTATTTGGTAGGCTTCGGTGTATGATTTATTACCTTCTTGTCGACATCCTTGTACCTTTTCAGTTATAGCCTCAAAATCAGCATAAATGACAAATGGCACAGGTTGCTGTTTATGGAAGTTGTTGAATTTCAGTATGTTATTGTCTTTGTTGGGCATTTTAATTGCTTGAGTGCCGTTCACTTGTATGCAAATATCTTTGTGGTTGCTTAATACCCTGTCTGAACTAAAACATTGCAGGCACCACATACAAAAGTGTTTCCTGTGTTCATGTTTTGTTTGGTTATACATGAATCTGTTAAAATCCTTTATAAGAACATAGTGCTTGTTTTCTTTTTCAGTAACCAGAAGTAGTTCAATGTGATCTTCATACTTTTCTTTTGAAACATAGATGGGATATGGCTGTTTGTCTTCATATCCGAATACATTTATATTGATACTGTTTTGCTTCTCAATTTTGTTGTAATGTTTGACACCAACTGGAAATTCAACACCTGAGTAATCTAACTTTCCAACGTATTGTTTGTCAGTCTTTTTTATTCTTTGAGGATATTTCTCTTGTGGATTTATATGTCTGATGTGACACCATCTGAAGCATTCATTATCCTCATTTTTCATGTTTATTAATCCCTTCTTTGAATTTCGAAGTTCAGAAGGAAGTTTGATATATGAGGATCCACTTATAGGCTTGTATTTGACAATGTTGAGGTAATGACTATCAACAGATTGTATAGTCCATCCTGAACCTTCTGATATCCACTGGGAGATCTGGTTTAAGATATTTTGTTTTGACATTTGTAATGCTTCATTGATTTCTGTATTGTTAATAATTGTTTGGGCTTTACTGTTGAAATATGCTGACTTTTCAACTATTTTACCATCAGAAATTTTATTGAATGTAACTTTTACTGTTTCAACATATTTAAGGCCTCTTATTTCATTCAACAAAGTGATTACATGTTGTTCTATGACCTTTCTTGTATTTTGCAATTGAGCTAATGGGTCTTTATTGTTTTTGATACTAATTTCATAAGATTTGACAAAACCTTTCAAGGCATTGTCTGTTTGCTTTATTATGGTTCTTGGTGTCGGAACCGGTTTTTTTACAGCATTTTTCTTGGTTCTTGGTGCAGGAATTGGTTTGTAATTATCCCGGAACTCTGCTGGTGGTTGAATAATATTATCTTCATACTGCGTAACCATTTCTTTAACACTTTTACGAGGTGTTGGTATTGGTCTTCTTTTTGCTGGAACTGGCTTATTCTCCTGCTTCAGAAGCAATTTGATAAGTTCTGATTTGCTGAGTTTTTTTAAACTAGCTTTGTTCATATTTATATTATGATTAGATTCTTTCATTATACTATAACTATATATTATTTTTATACGTTTAAGTCAAATTTTTTATACAAACATTTTAAAGATAAAATAATATGTACTATATATATGAGTAAATTTGAAATTGAAAACTGCGTTTATTGTTGCCATCCAATTTATGACTTATATGCTGCCAATGAAGCTGGAGAGGTTATGACTATCGTGAAAAAAGATCCTAAAAAGGGTCGTAATGATCATAATGGATACACGAAGTGTACTGTAAGAAAACATGGTCAGAATGGACAGAAAATTGTATTTGTTCATCGTTTTGTTTGGGAGTGTTTTAATGGACTAATCCCAGAAGGAAAAGTGATCGACCATATCAATAATGTTAGGGATGATAACAGATTATGTAATTTACAAATGATGACACAACAAGAAAATTGCAAGAAATCAGCAAAAGATCGAGATTATACATTTGTTACTAAAAATCACCAAAATAAAAAGTGTGTGAAAGCTACTAATATCAATACCAATGAAGTCTCATACTATAATAGTTTATACGCCGTAAATCAACATCATGGTATTAATGCTGGTATTGTGAAAATGGTTTGTGAAAACTTGAATGGTTGTAAAACTGGAGTTTCAAAGAAAGATAATCACCACTATAAATTTCAGTATGTCAAAAAGGAAGATATGCCAGAAAACTACAAGAAATCAGCTAATATTCGCCCGCGGAGAGTTTCTGATGAAGATAAAAAGAGACATCAAAAAGAAGCAATGAAAAAATGGTATAACAAAGAATATAAATGCCCAAGATGTGACAAGGTGATGAAAAACAACAACAGACAATGTCATAATAAAAAATGTAAATAGCCAGAAACAATTATATATTTGGCTATATGATAGTAATTAAATAGTATATACTGTATCAATCGATATGATATATATAACACTTAGTGTATATAATTCGAATGATTCTTTAATGTTTCTGTTGACTTGAATTTTCTGGAACAATGTTTGCATTTGATTCTTACACCCTGGAAATAAAGTATGATTTCTTTAATGATTTCATCATAATCGTTGCTGACTAATATTTTGTAATTGTTGTTTTCGTACTCTTGTAGCATCATCTCCTGTTCTTCTGAAAGCTTTCCATAACCAGTTGGTGTTTTAAATTCGATTGCAAAACCTGAGTACTTCAAATGCATATTTCCTATGAATAGATCACAAGCTCCCTTCTGATAACCCATGTTGTATGATTTTATTCTCATGTTACCATTAATTTAGTTTTCACCTAATGTTGGGATTAGGATTGCTTTAGGATAATTGTTTCTAATAAAGTTGACTACCTTTTTATGTAAATCATATTCTGTGTTGATATTGAATGTCAGCATTTTGTATGTCTTGTTTTTGAATTCATACTTACCAGTTTTTCTGATTGATGGTAAAACCTCTTTTGTTACCCAACGTTTGAATTCCTTTGCTTTATTCATAACAGATCTCAAAATGAGGCTGTATAGTCCGGATTCATTTATATAAATCGTGTTTCCAGCGTTCCATGTTAGGGGGCACGATTCGCCCCCCCTGGATTTGAGCCCCTTAAGTGAACATTTATCTTCTTCATCAACATGTTTGAAAATCGCTTTCTTTGTATCTTTATATCCCAAAATGCTAGCAACTGTTTTACCACGAAACCATATGTCATCATCCTTTTTGATAATATTTAGTTTTTTTCCTTCATAAGTGAACATATGTATATACTATATATTTATTTTTTTTCTTCAAGTGATTTGCAATAGCCAGAAACAATTATATTTTTGGCTATCAAAAGCTAATGAACAGCATATACTGTATGAATCTATATATATATGTTACATAATTAAATGATCTTTAGATGAATATTTATCATATCTATCAATAAAATCAAAATTTGTTGATGATACTATGTAATCATTACTTAGTTCTACAAATTCATTCATAGTTATTTCTCCAGGGAACTTGTGAAATGTCCTTACTTTGAGATGAAACCTTATGAGTTGACATTTACAAATAAACTCTAAAAAAGTCATATAAGGCATATTTTCAAAGAAACCTTTTATTTGGCATAATTTATAATCTTCATAGACTGGATAAAGATCTCTATAAAGCTTATCGTAATAAATACATTTTTCATTAAATATTTCTTCAAAAATACGCAAATGTTTATTACTGCGTAAATGAATATTTTTGCAATGCTTATAATAAGATTCTTTACAAGTTGTGCAACGCCAAAATTTCATTCTGTATATACTTAATATTATATATTTTGTTTGTTTAAATAACCACAGTAGATTGAATCTCTACTGCACAATATTGGATTTTGGGATTCACTCAGATAATATTTCTTTTTGTTGCCTGATATCCAGCGCAATAATTTCTTCAAAAACTTCTTCATACAATAATGTTATACTGTTTGTAAATCCTTCATTGGAACCCAACTGTTAAATTCATTACTGTATCCCTTCTACTTAACCAAAGCTTGCTTCTTTTTATAATCCCTCCGAATCACTTTGTCGATTCTGAATACCTCTTGTGTAGCTTTAAGCAATTCGGGCTCATAAAATGATCCCTTTATCTCCTCATTATTGAGTTCCTTTAGTTTGTAAGTTATTGGATTCGTATGTTGTATTTCATCAACTGTGAAAATTTCCTCAGACCAATTTGGGGTATATCCTTTATCAAACACATTCCGTTTATACTTACTTATTCTAACCTTATCACCTATTTTGAATTTCGGTTTCTGTTTTGATGTTTCCATATCACCATACAGATTAAAGTAAACAACTCCTTGATTCTTCCTTTTACTGGCTTCTGTAGGCGTCATCTTTATGCTTGAATGTCTTGTGTTGTTATACTGTTTCACTAATTTAGGTAACATTTCAAGATACTGTGTATTACCTTGAACTGTAAACTGTTTCCACATCTTGGACTTGATTGTTCGATTCCATCTTTCACAAACTGACGACTTTTCCTCATTCTCAGTTGAGTACAAGGTTATTTTATTCTTATCAAGTAGTTCCTTAACATGTTTGTTGTAATACTCTTTGCCTTTATCAGTCCATAGATATTGTGATTTTCTGCCTTCTTTTAAAATGGTTTTCAATGCCTCAGCAACAGTTTCTCCTTTTTTGTCTTTTAAAGGGACGATCCAACCGTATTTAGAGAATACATCTAAGACCATAAGAAGATATCTATAGCCAGCGTTCCATCGACTGAACTTTTGCATCTCAACAATATCAGAGCACCAAAATTCGTCAATATGGTTTACAATTACCCGCCGCCGGGTGAAGTTACGCTTTATCGGTTTATGAAGCTCATCAGCTAATTTTTCTTGCCAGTTTTCTTCACTCGACGGCCTTTCACGTTTTTTGGCTTCTTTTGTTTTACACCTAGACCTAGTTTCTGCTTTGTGTTGATTAGAAATCGTGCTGTTTGTCCCCATTTTGGCATCTGTCCATAAGGAATTTCATCTAATGACTTGACCATTTTTCTGTCACATTCACCTTTGTTTTTCCCCATATCATAACAAATATCATGATGAGCTGATATTCTATCAACTTCATTGCAAGGTTGTACGTGCCACTTGGTGACCTCTCCAGTGTTTTTATCATACTCTAACTGTTTATCGAGAGGGTTATATGCCCCCATGTATTTATACTTTCCAGGAGTCCATCCAGCTTTTGGTGTCGGTAATTTCCCAATTAGTTTATGGATATCTAAACTACCACCATCCAAATCCTTTCTGTCGGTTTTATACTTTCTATTTGGTCTGATTTTGGTTGATAATTGATCAAGAGCTTGACTTCCGACATTTTGAATCATTGGATTCAACTTATCCAGAGCATAATCGATAGCCTTTTTCTGCAGTTTTGGGTTTCTCAATGCTTCTGATCCATAATATCTTCCCATTTCAACTGCCTTTTTTCCAAGCCAAGGAATACCGTGGTGAATCAATAAATCAGTACCAGTCGATGCTACTGTATCTAGTAAGCCCGCCCCTTTCGACGGGCGACCCCGTTTCCCGCCTGTTTAACGAATTTCGTTTTAATGATCTTGCATTCGACACAAACGCATTTAAGCATAAGCCTCCCATTTTTAGCCTTTTCATATCGTTCACTCCCTGGTACACATAGAGTAACCTTTTTCTGTTTGACACAATAAGATTTCATATATATATATGAGTTAGATATTTTTGAAATACTGTTCTAAGAATTTCTCATTATTCGTCGTATCATATATGTCGAAAACTTCCAACAGATCAAAATATGATTTGCCCTTATTCATCTCATTCAAAAAGTATAAACAGAAGTAACCACATGTTGTCGTCATGAAATTTTGTATTTGGTTATTTTGATGAAGAAGTGTTAAATTCTTTTTTCTTGCGTGATTGACAATTTCTTGGAAGGGAGGTAAACCAAATGAATCAAAGTAATTGATGACGTTATCTTTCACATAAGTAGCAACCCAATGGCTCCCTGACATATAACTAGGTTCAAGATTGTAAATAAATAGAGCCTGTCTATGATTATGTGGGACAGTTTCATCTCGAGACAGAACATCTTTGATTGGGATATCCAGATATTTACACCATTTTATTAAATCATAATTGCTTAATGGGACATTCTTATGGAATTTCGGTTTTACAACAGAATGTTCAGAAGAGGGACGTTTTTGAATGGTGAGTTCTCGCCTAATAGTAGACCGCTTCCTTTTTCCTGAGCTTTTTTTTGTTTTTTTTTAATCCCCTTACCTGATGTTTGATCAGGCCAATTCCCATAAAAAGGCGGTGTTCTATACATTGGCACTAACAAACCACCATCCTGATTATAATTGGTTAGTTGTGATATAGATCTGGGTTGTCTTTGTTGGGGTTGTCCCATCTGAGGGGCACCTTTACCAGTCATCTTCTTTATTGCCTCAATAGCTAAAGGGACTCCAATTGATGCTAGAAGAGTGCCTAAGAACCCACCTGTTTGTACTTTCGTCGGTTTTATATGAACACCAGAGCCTGTTTGTAGAGCATTTAATATATCTTGTTTTTGTTTTGTGGTCAAAAGATGTTTATATGCTATCAACTGGTTGATTTTATTTTGTGGTATGAGAAACCCACCGGTTTGAACACCTTTTCCGGATATCTTCTTAACAATCTGAGATGCTCCTTCACTAGCTGCTCCAGCTAAAGCCGACAATCCAAGAGTCTTAGCAATCGTTGGTGCAAAAGTTCTTCCAAGCGCCAGAACTGTAGACAGAAGAGATCCACCTAACTGCTTTCGAATGTTTGTTTTAGAAAGTTTAATGTCCATTCCTTTTTTCAATTTTCTATTTTTATCCAATCGCTTAACTATATTCTGAGGTACGTATAGAGTGTCATTCCCAGATAGAGAGTCCTTCGTGAGCCTTAGAACTATTGTTTCTCTTTTATGATACGCGTTACTAAGATTCTTTTTCTGGTTTGGTGATAAACTAACTTTAATTTCGTATAGTTGTGTCATATAATATATGTTAGATAAATTCTCTTTTAAAAAACATATTCAATGTAAAACTTATTTATTTAAACTATCATCAATTCGTTTCCAACTGTCTTTACTACAACCTCACTCTCGTAAAATACGATGCTATGAGCTCGGACGTTTGCTGCCGGGGCTACATTGAGACGATAATGGAGAATCAACTGTTTAGGATCTCTCGTCACTACCTCTTTCTGATATGACAAATCGAAATACAATAATCCATACAAACTAGTGAAATTGGATACATTAAGCTGTGTTCCTGAATTGTAATCGTTCTTACGAAATGCATATGACATGAGATCATTGAATACCCGTATTTTAGAATCTGCATCGTATTCTAGTTCGGGATAGAACGTGTTGTTTCCATATTCAAGCCTGCAGTTTGATAGAGAGCTATTAGCATTAGCTGCATTCAACTTGAAAGTGTCAAACAAATATGGACTCCTCTCTGCTTCATCATTATTCGGTGCGTCTGTCCTCTGGAGATATATAAAAACATGTTTAACGTCATCGATAGCTGGACTGATTTGAAACATATTCTGAACAGCTCTGGTATTTGCTGACTGATTGTAGAGATCTCGCATATATGTCCAGGTTGTTGGCTTGAGAAACTCTGAAACGAAATTACTATACATGCTGTCTTTTGGGATTAATCTTGGAAGCCAAAGATACAATCTCTTTACTACAACACGACCAGCGCCTGTGCCATTTGCCATGTGAATCATTTCACTGTCTTCATTGAGTGTAAGTTCAATTGTGAGCTGCATTGGGGGCAACATTTTTCTTTCTAGCTCTTGAAAAAAGCTGTATCTATTTAAGGGAATCATTTCGTTAATACTCTTAGCTCCTCCACTACCGTCGTTGGCTGTTGCTTGGGTTAAAATACGACGGGCTTCAAAACCTGTGTTTGTATCTGCTGTTGTTCCATCAGTATCAAGATACCAGAACGAATTCTTTCCAACAGATCTACTATAATCATCACTGTATTCAAGGAGATTTTTGACATTCGTTATTCGATGCAAATTATCACTCTCATACACAATTTTACCAGACGATTTAATAACCATATGTCTGATTAGACTGTGAGATCCGTTTATCATAGTGATGGGATCCGCTTGAGCATATCCAGCACCATTTGCCTTTTTTTGAAGCTCTTTAGTTACTTCGAAATACCCATTAAAAAAATCGAACATAGTCGACCTATCGTTTATTGTGAATCTGTAACCTGTCTTTTTCTGGCTTTGATTGTTAGCAGGTTGCTCAATGACATTATCCAAATGGAAACGAACGTATTCATATCGTTGTAGATTTTCATTTGTTCTGAAACTCATTTATATGAGTAGTTTAGATAAAATTCACTTTTTAATAACCAGTACCAGATATAAGTCTATTCAGAATCGTGTTGTAGTCTTCTTGTTTTGGTTTAGTAGGTTTGGTTGGTTTCATTGGTTGTTTAGTTGAACCGTGTAATTTTCTCATAATAAGCTCTCCGCTTTTTTCAACTACTTTTTTTCCCAGTTTGTCTCCAGCATGTGAAATACCAGATTCAAGCGCTTTTTTGGCAAAAGGTTTAGCAACTTTTTTGAAAGCAGATGATGCAAGACTCTTTATTGGTTTGAAAATGTTATCAACAATAATCCCAGATCCTTTATGCTTATACACAAAACGACCTAGTTTCGGGTGATAAGTTCGCTTGTATTCATACGACGACATATATAACTATTAGTTAGATTAATCTCTCTTATCTCTTAAAATCAAACTGAATGAAGTGTCATTATGATTAAGATCTATAATTCTTCGTTTACCGTCGGTGATATAAATTTTTATTTTATTGATCGTATTTTTATTACACGGGTTGTACTGAACTCGTCGAGGCTCTTGTGTGAAACTATAACTCGGGGTGAGAGTTGAGGTACTGAAACTATATATAATATCTGACTCTTCACCATCGACAAGACTGTCACTTATCAAATCACAATGAACATTCAATATTTCTCTGTCTTGTGAGAGATTAGGAATGTAATCTCCAACATTTACACTACTTGTTAGAATCTTTTTATTGAAACCAATAAGATCATTAAAATTACTTTGAGTAAGATCTAATCTGTAATTTGAGGCAAGTGTTATTATTGTTCGAAATATTGTATCGTCAAACTCGAGAGTGATAGGATATTGAGGGTTTGATGATGTCCCTGTTTTTGTTTTTTCTTTGATTAAATTGTCAAAATCAATGTAATTCCATACTCCAGGGTTGAATATAATTTCCGTCCAATTAGTACCACTATCAGACGAATATCTTATTTTCTGATTAGTGAGTTCTTTCGTAATGTTAAACCAAGTGAATGACATCGAAATGATTCGGTCTAGGCCGATTTCATATTGTCTGTTTGAATCTAGTATTATCGGATTACTGTATTTGATTGTGAAATCCGATGGTTTATTACCATTTTGGGTTTTTACTGTATGACTGGATAATACAAGTTGTCTATTCATTTATATGATTAGTTTAGACTAAAATAGTTTTTGTATATTTTGTTATATTGTGGCTTATTGAGTATTGAATTTCTCAACAAGATGTCGAGAAGTGCAACACCTGTGTTTCTTAGCTCTATGCTATTATTACCGGCAACCTTTGATCCTATAATCAGTTCAAGTTTTTTCATCATTTCTGTCGGATTATTGAAAAACATTACCTGTCCACCTCTTTTTGTTTTTTTCTTCAAACCAGACCCTTTAATATTTTTCAGTTTTTGATTGTTGTAATTGATATAATCATTTAGAACCTTCCTCGTATCAGCAATGACCTTCTTTTGATATTGAGCTACAGCTTCACTTATTGAACCACTACTTAATTTCTTTTTGACGTTCGTCAAATTAGCATTTAGTATGTTCCTTTGTTTTTTAGCATCATTCAATATCTTGTTAAGATAAGCTTTCCTCTTTTTATTATTTATATCTTCTTGTTGAAGTCGTAATTCAACATCATCGTAGTTCGGAATATTCAATTTATTTAAAGCTTGATTTATTCTATCCTCCTCGAGAAGGTTATAATCTGGTACTTCTTCTTCTTCGTATTCAGGTGGAAGATCTTCTGCTTCATACATGTATTCTGGATCTATATACATTTGTTTTTTACCTGATGCTAAATCCTCAAGGACATCTTCATAAGATGGAGGTTTTGGAACCAATTGTTTCTCGTTTTCAGGTAGAACAGGTTGATCAAACAAATCGTCCAATCCATAATCAGGCACTTCATCATCAACAGCGATTCCATAATCAGGAATAGGTCGCTTTTTCTTTGGTAATCTTCTCAACGGTGCTTTTGGGGCTGTAAGTTCCTTTAACTCAGATGTTATAGGTTTGAAAAGTTTCTCTGCCTCGACTTCACCCATTTGATCAGATATCTTTTTTTGTTTTATTGTATCTCTTACTGTGTTAATCTTTTTACCAAGCTCGGATCGTTTCTCAGCCATTTCTTTCCATTTGAGTAAACTCATTATATCATTTGTTTACATAAAATTTTGTATTTTGTTCGGAAAAATTAGGGTTATCATATATAAAAACGCTCGCATAGCGTGTCGCCATGCGATAAAATTGTATAAACAAATGATATATGAGAATTCAAAACTATGACATTCAAGACGATGAAAATAACGATTTTATCCAATTAAAGAGTTTCATGCCAAACCGATGTTTCAGGATGCTTATTTGTGCTCCTTCTGGTGGTGGTAAGACTAACCTTATGCTTGATATGATATATAGGCTTCTCTATTTTGACAAGATATACCTTTATGCTCGAAATCTCTCCCAAAGCAAATATAAGCATCTGTTGAAATCTCTTGAACCAATATCAAAAGAGGTCGGTTATGATGTGATAGAAGCAAGTAACGATGAAATCATCCCTCTGACAGATTTGTCTGATGAAAACCAAAAATTAATCATATTTGATGACTATTTGAATACAGGTAAGAAAAATGACGAACGGATACGTGACTACTTTACCAATTCTAGAAACAAAAATTGTTGTTGTGTATATTTAAGTCAAAGCTACTATGGAACTGATAAAACAATAAGACTGAATAGTTCACATTATTGCATATTCGATTTCCCATCAAGAAATGAACAATCCATGATTTGTAGAGAATTAGGTGTTAACAAAGAGGATTATCAGAAGGCTACTAAGGATCCATATAGTTTTCTGTATGTTGATAAGGTCAAAAAAAAGGTAGCCCGAAATTTCGATGAAAGAATATAAACCATTAATATATGAGTTATACTAACGGTATCCTTAATCATGATGATTCTCAAGGACTAGGTAAGATAGGTACAAGAGGTTTACCTGGTATTGGATTCAAATTAGATTCTGACAATAATTATGATATGCAGAATAAAAAATTAGTGAATGTAAAACAAGGAACCAATAACAATGATGTGGTTACAAAAAGTCAGTTAGATAGTGAAATAGCTAAGATTCCAAGTGTGGATACATCTAAATTCATGCTAAAAGCAGGTGATACGATGACAGGGTCACTCATTGCCCCAAAAGACAATTATCCAGTTCATGGTAATCTCAACAAGGTTATCAGTTATGAATCGCAAAGAGAGATATTCTTGTCAAAGAAGGAAGGAGGTCGAATGGAGCAACATATTGACATGGGTGGTTTAAACATCGTAAATCTGAAATCACCAACTGCTTCTAATCACGCTAGTAATAAGGCGTATGTTGATAGTGAGATAAGAAAGATTCCAATAACTGATTCATCAAAATTCATCAAAAAAGATGGTTCAGTATTAATGGAAGCCGATCTTGATATGAACAATAATTTCATCACAAATCTGAAATCACCAACTGCTTCTAATCACGCTAGTAATAAGGTGTATGTCGACAATTCAGTAAAAAATAAAGCAGACCTTTCAAAAACAACAACACAGACATTTCAAGGTAGAGTACAAATACCAGATTTTGATCCATCCTCTCATTCAGAATCAGATATTGTCAATCTCAAAAATATTAACGAAACCTTTTTGAATAAAAACAAAGGAGGTGTCCTGAAAAATCCTATCACATTCCTATCTTCATTACTAAATAATCAGAAACAGATTAAAAACCTCGGCACACCTCGATACAATAGCAGTGCTGCTAATAAGAGCTACGTTGACGAAACAATAGCACAATCTCAAATCGATTCCAGCAATAAAAAGAATGCATTTAAGTACCTCTTTGATGTAGATGAGAGCTCCAGTGAGAATAATATAGTGGTTATTGGCATCTCTGATTTCGCACAAAGCCCTCACAAGAATAAACAAGCTTACAAAGTCGGACTTCTAAAAAATACTGGGAGCAATAATTATCAATCGAAAATCGGATTCAATCTATATCCTCTCAGTCTCGGCAAATTCACATCGGTCTTGGAATATTTTCCGATAGGGTCACATACCAACATCCAACTATCCGCTCAGGCTAGCACAGCTAATATTCACAAAACAATCCAAAAGAGCTTCTCAGATCATGTAAGGCTTATCATACAATTTACCAATAGTAGCAGGGAATCCCTTGATTACATCTATTTCAACCTACACGGAAGCTCAACATTTTCCTCACCACAGGCTTTTCTCATCATTTATGGAGTCAAAGATTGGCAAGACACTGTCCATCCAGAAGTGTACGACTATGATTACAACTACCATGGAATGAGAATCGTTAAGTATACAAATAAGATTATTTCCAATATTGCATGGTTAACAGATAGCCCTTGGCAAGACCTATCCAACTATTATGTGAATTTCAATAACCCAACTGTTGGCAATGTTGTGAAACTGGTAACATATCTACAGGTAAGTAATGATAAAAACGGAGGCAATCTTTGGTGTCGTTGGGTTGCTAATATTATCAACCCAGTAACAAAGAATGTGGAAAATACCCGTATAATACAAGTCAATACAACTAGCTCCATTTTATTAGGAAAAAGATTCCGGTCTGGTTTTGGTATTCAGCTGGCTCCAGACTATGAAAACATCGCCACACTCTCAAACGCTTCTTTTTTCACAGTTGTAGACAAAAACAAGCTTCATAAATTTCAATTACAGGTAAGAGTAACAGATGGGGGAACCTTCACAGTGAATTCCCTCGCTAATAATATAAATGCAGATTGGAACAGTTACACTGTGAGCATAATTGAGGTTCAAGAGATAGCTGGTTTAAAATTGGACACAAATTCAGGTCTCCCAGCTGATGTCATAAGTTTCACCAGTGAATAAAAATTATCTATTAATATAATATAATATATATGGATAGACGTAAAAGCATATTCAATTGGAACCATGTTTCAGAAAATTTAACGGAAGATCAAATATCTGAGTTGAAAGCATTGTACAAATTCTATCATAAAAAATATTGGCTTTTCAAAATGACTTTTAAATATTTCAAAAAAGTAGAACTTGCATGTAATATTGGATCTGTTTTATTGGTAGTAACAGGGACAGTAGCTGGTGGTGTAACACTAAACCCTGTTGTTCTCGGAACAATATCTGGTTCGGGGCTCTTGCTTAAAACATATTCAGAGGCTAAAAATTACAAAAGGAAGATTGAGATGTGTAAATTTGCATACACCTCATATGAAAAGGTTTTAATAGATTTACGATCCTTCATGAGAGGACTGGAGTATGATGACAAAGGATTCCTTGATTATGTCAAAGTTCTCGATGATATAATCATTGATATGTGTCCATTAACTGACAAATTCGAAAAGAAATATAATAAGGTATTCATCCAATAATAAATTTTATTTTATTACCTATCAACAACATGATGTGCTTCCAATATTTATCACAGAAAGCTAAAGTTTTTTTCGATTTACTAATTGGAATATTTTCAAATGGTATTCCCATCATCTTGAATATCTTTCTCATTATAAAATTAACGCTTATCATTCTTTTCCGAGTTCCATTAACTTCATAAAGAATCTTACCAATCTCACAAAATATAGCATCAATCTTATTTTTCTGACAGGTTGATATTTTTATATTGTACTTTTGTTCGATATCTATGATTGTATTATTTATATGGTACTCTCGATGGTAAACAGATTTTCTCATAAATCTATGTTTATTTTCATAAAAATCAACATATTCTTTCACATAATCATATCCTTGAACGACACCACAGGATTGACAAACTTGAATACCATTATCACTGATAATATCCCGATTGTCACAGCATTTATCATCTTTTGGTTTTCTGACGAAATCTATTTGCTTGTCACAAAAAGGACAAATAACATCGAATTCTTTCAATTCAGTGTGAATATCTTCATTACAATTCATTCTATATTATTATATGAGATATTTTTTATGTAAATACAAGTTCCGCAAACACAGTCTGCTTTTCTGTTCACTACAAACTTTACTGACAAACTTTACTGACAAACTTTACTGACAAACTTTACTTCAAATACAAGTTCATCTGATATTACATGACAATCTGATGACTCATCGGGAAAGTCCCATTTCATCATAAACTTCCTGTTTTAACCAGACATGTCAAGACTTGTTTCTTAGAAAAACTTCTTGCTTTTCCGAGAAAGACTTCCTGTGGTTTAGAGTCACGTGATGGAATAATGCGTTGGATACATCATGAAATACAACATATAGTATCCAAATACTATCAATTGAAACCATGTAATAAAATACATATAGTTCCCCATAAAATGTAACCAGCATCGCAAAAAGAAACTTCCCCTCTTGATCGCAAAGCGACCAATTCACTGCCTCACAAAAGCTCCGCTTTTGTTCCCCAATGCATAAAAAATGGAGCTATCTAAAAAACATATAGTTTACCAAAAAAAATTATTTCCATCTAATGGAGTAGTAGTTATAGAGTTGGCTTGGTTTTAGAACACTTTCAAAGAAAGTGGTCTAGAACCGCCAACTCTATAACTACTAACACGCTATGTGTTGTTTAATGGCTGGTTTTCACATCAACTGGCTTGCGATTTTGTTAGAGAGCATAAGCGTAGAATGGGGGCTAAGTTAATCCATATATCTAATAGGATGGCCTGCCTATGAATCCCAGGAAAAAAATGTTGACTGTAGAGGTCCCTCCCCCCTAACTCCACATCCGTTCCTACGCAGTAATGTCATTTCTGAGAGGTATAGTAGAAATAAATTGCGTCCTGAGCAAATACATGACGAGTAGAAGGCGGTTGTTTGGAGAAAAGCAAAACTGAAATTGCCTTGGTGTTTCTAAAGGAGCTGTATCACGAAATTTAGCTACATTCAACCTCAAAGATCTGGGCTTCAAATTCAGCGAAACATAAGAATAACCGCTTCAAAACATTGACGAAAGGTTTAAAAACACAGCTGAAATACAAAAGAAGGCACGGATGGGCCAAATTGAAGAAGATTAACACGGATTGCAATTGGGGTTTTTGAAAAACTGTTAGGCTTAACAGTTTTCAAAATTCATCTCTGTTGTTCGTAAATTTAAATAATATATAGATTTAGCCAAGCCTAAAAGCGGACCTCCCCCCCTTTTTTTTAATTGCTGGAAATTGTTAATTTTTTTAAGTGATGGGGGTCGAACCGCCGAATTGTCAAACCGCCGGAACGATAAGGGGGAATACTTATCGCTGTACAACTTCTGTTACGTTGTCAATTAGGAATTAAGTTTAATACTTAAACAGTTGTTTATTGATTGCAGCTGGATTGACATAAACACGGGTGTTTTTCTTAGGGAAATGTGTTCGGACCACAGCAAAAACCATGGTTGTAGACAGAAAATACCGGAAGGCACTAGCTCTGCCATGTTTGATGTGCGAACCATTGCCAAATGCTGCGAATTCAAGCGATGTACTTCGACTCGATTCGATGTTACGCGAGTTACGCAAGTTACTGTGTTACGATAAACACAGGGGTTTTTCTTAAAAAAATGTGTTCGGACCTCCGCAAAAACCATGGTTGTGGACAGGAAAAACCAGAAGGCACTAGTTCTGCTAGGTGTGGCCTCAGGGCCGCTGCCTAATGCGGTGAACTCAAGCGTTGTGCCGACCAAGTTGGCAACAGAACCGACCACAAAGTTCAGAAGTCGCCGAAGGCAAATTTAGTAACTTAAACTTTTTGCCTTCCACCAAAAAGACAACTGAGTATTCTTTTGAACTTCTTCTTTCCATTTATAGATATTGAAATTTTTTTTTTACAATCTCTAAACTTCACTTCTGTCGAACTAAATCGTTTTGCTAAACAAGCTAAGCTTTTAAAAAACCTCTTTTTCAAAAGCGACGGTGGTCATGCGATTTCCCGGCAAGAAAAACACCGGTTGCCCAAAAGCACCGCGAGGTTTCCCGCCAAGAAAAAATGGCATTCTCCCCCCCCCCCCCTCCTCGTCGGGTTGTCTTGGAACTCCCAGTTTCCCTCCCCAAGAGTCTGTGCGGACAGGCGGGCGGGCGAGTGTACGATGACGTCACAACCAAAATTTCTCGGATCGATAGGTTACCAAATTTGCTCGAGATACATATTTGTTTGTTACGAAGCTGTGATTTTGTCAATTACAAGTGATTTCTTCGCCTTTGCCTTGATCGTCTCCTACTTATCCTTCAGGCCAAGATTCAAATCATGAGCCATCACGTGCAATTTATAATTTACTCTTTTGCTTGTCGGTGGAATAAATATATATGTTATTTACCGGCTGGGAGGTCCGTATAGGGAAAAACTGTGCCCGCGGTCTTGAGTACCCAAAACCGAGGGCACAGTTTTTCCTTATATGGACCGACCTAGGCCGGTAAATAACATATTTATTTTTGCAACCTTTCGAATTTACAGGACAATCTTTGAAGGTTGCAGGTACGCGAGGAGGTTTCATTGAGTCAGGTGCCAAGAAACTGGGGAGCGAATGTGATCATAAACTTTTTAAACTTTTAAGTTTGAGCTTAATTTTCTCGAGGAAGACTACCATATCATCTCGGAAAAGGTTGTCATTAAGAACAGACATTCACTTGAGCAATCGTAGCCGGCATGAATAAAAAAACAGCCTAAATTAAAACCTAATAATTTAGCTTACTTAACGCAAAACCGTATTTAAAACAGTACTCAAACTTGAGGAGCATTTCAAAAAGCATTTCCATCGCCCTTGCGTAAACAGGAATACTTGAAATAACTTCTGTTTTGTCTAATTCCTTTCTTTTTCTGTTTTGCATTGAGCTTGGGAACGTATCTGTTGGTTCTTCGGAAATAAAAAATTTTATCATTATTATTTAGCGAAACTGTTCAGTGTACTTTCACTTTTAATCAAGCGAACTGTGCGCCGGCTTTTGTCTTCATTCGTGGCAGATGAAAAAGCAAAATTCCAGAGAAACACACATTCTTAAATGAAAATAAGCGGAATCTCGATAAACGAAAAAATTACTAAAATTGAAGTCATTTAAATTAAGCATCGGGGTCAAAAGGCATTGCAGCGGGCGCAATTCAACACCTAAACTGCTGTGTTAAGTGACATCATGAGCCGTCATGCTATGAAGCTACAATCAAACACAATATCAAAACGACGAGTACTTGCCTTTTTAAGGAATTACAAGACCTTTTATTCCCCTCCTTGTTAGACTTCCCACTTAAAACACATGTGAGAATTGTGAGTTGACGAAAAATTCGCATCTTGTGGTCAAAAATCTACAAAAAACATTCCGAGTTCAACCGAGGTTTGCTGTGTTTTAATTTTCATTCACGGTTTTCGCGCGGTTACCATGACCGTGGTCAGAGACAGGAAAATTCTGCCCGCTCCCGTGCATGCTTTTTACCTACCATTTGTTTCCAAAGTGAAATTAAGAAATGTCTATTTTTGGCGTTTTTGGAATTGAGATTGAGAGGTTAGAAACACTTAACGAATCTGTTCCTGGCTACATCTCATCCCTAGTGGAATTTCTGCTGGCTGGCAAATTATTGTTGTGTAGCTGTTCCAGTCCTGGGAAATATTTACTGTAGGGGTTTGTTTTCCTTGGGAAATTAATCTTGTTGGGAAAGATGTTGGCCTTCCCTGTTGAATGTGTGTGACCTACCGGCCGCGAACCTGTGAAGATATATGTACAGGTAGCTCTTCACACCCACTGACCAGCGAAGATAAAAATATAGGTCTTGAACTACGCCCGCCTTACGAAATATTGTGCTGGTTTCGGTGTTATTGGACTGCTATGATATGTTTAATTGCTGTCTGGGAAACACGGGAACTTATCTCTGCAGGCGGGGAACTTTCCACGCTGAAGAAAGGAACGGACGAGTTTTAAGAAAAAAACGCCTGCAAATGCCTTAAAACGACGCCAATCGTCAGTTGATGCTATATTGACAAAAGTATCAGAATCAAGACAGATATAATTTTATGGCAGGAGCCCATGGTAATGGGCTCCTGTTCATGGCAATTAACAAAGATTTCAATTGACGGGCTTGGAAGGGAAATGATTAAAGAATTCATTGCAAAGGCAATTTTTAATGAAAGCTGTACACATGTAGCTGAAGTTCCAAGTCTATAATATGTGATACTAAATAGCATTTTAAGACCTCGAATTTGCTAGAAATTTTTTTATGATTACATGTAGCCTTCGATCGCAGAATGTATTTCAAGCTCTGTTGTTTTGTTTTGTTTTCAAGCCTAATGTTTACCGCTGGAGCTCGAAACGGCCAAATTTTCTTTTGCAGAACCAAAGCTTAATATAGACGACACAGGCCATGATCTAGCAGAAAGCGTTGGTTTTGTGATGATTAACTCAACCCAACCCAACCCAAATGCAACAAACTTCAAACTTCGTGTTTTCGCTGAAACCTAATTCACTATGCTAGTGTGCAGTAAAACTATTAGTAAGTGTAATGACATGGATCGCCAGGATTGAAATTGATTACAACTTGGGCCAACTTTTGGAAGTTCTGTGGGTGTGTCTTGCAAAAATCGTTAAAGACGTACTGTAGTTTGCTCTCCTTGCAAAAATTCACTTGAAGCACTCCACCCTTCCTTCCTTGTGTTCTGGGAACATTTATATTATTTTGTTCTGTGTCAGCGAAAGTACATCCTCATAGTTTTAGCTCAGTTTTGTCACAACTCCAGAAAAATTCGTGACATGACAGTCCCGTTTTAATTCAATAATAATTCGAGGTACATCATCTGTTTTTCTGTTTGTTTGTTTTTTGCGTAGTGACTATATCAGAGCCAACGACTGAGCAGATCTGCCTTCAGAAGACAACATCTGGTCAATGCTGTAGCATTCCTTTCACGTACAAAGGAGTGACATACAATGAATGCGTAAGATTTACTCACCCGAGACCTTGGTGTTCCTTGGATCCTTTATACAAGGAAAGATGGGGCGATTGCCGTGAGTATTTTTCTGGAATAACTTGAAAAAATTGTTTTGTCGTAAAGGGTACCTAACCTTCTCTTTGGTTCAACAGATTGTTTCAGCGTTGTCATTCCAGTTGAAAGTTTGAGATGAAAAGATTTTTTCTTTGACTGTTAGAGAAACATGGAAACATTTTCCTCCGAGAAAGATTTCATCGTCACAGTTAAAGGAACTATGTCAACTATTTAAGTAACACTTTGAAAAACCAGAAGTTTATATTTACATTAAGTGAACACTACAGTCAACCCCCGTTATTGTGTACACCCTCGGGACCGTGATTTGTTGTCCGTAATAGCGGGATGAGAGATAAAATTCTTAAAAAATGCATTTATGGTAGGGGATTTACATTTGATTACATTTACATTGATGCAGTACCAATTCCAGAGCCGCTTTGGTATGTAAAGTGCATAAAAGAGCAAACATTTCATACGCTTTTTTTCTATGTAGTAGTATACTGGAGAATCTATCCTTTACTGATCCTTATGGTTTTCTATAATAAGGCCTTTAGGCTTCTTAAGGATTTATCTTCAAGAAGGAACCTGAAAATTCACTAAGAACACATAGGTTATGTCATCGTTTTTGAATAGGGATTGCCACAAAGCGACGGCAGAAATTTGTGGAAAAGCCATCAACTGCGCAGGTAGCTAAGGGCCAGAAATTGCAGTCAGTTATTTAAAGAACGTAGTGCGGAAGAAACGAATTGGGCAGGCTAGGCGAATCTGTTCATAGGAGCGACACTGCAAAGCTGGCCTTGCAAGGAAGAGAGGAAGGAATTTTTAGATGGCCACCAGAAGAAGCTTTAAAAATTAATGCAGAAAAAAGAAAGAAAGAAAACAAATGCGATATCAAAAAACGGAAGAAGCATTTTCATTTGAAGGATTTTCATTGTTAGTAGTCAGTGTTCAAAGATGCCGCTTAATATCCGCTATACCGCGCGAGAGTTACACAATAAAATTGCGCCCTCGGGTCCAAGCAAAGTGTCCTAAGTCTGTACTAGCAAGAGCTTGTTTCAGTCAAACTTCTGTAACATTTGCCGGAGATTCAGATACTGTCCGTGTTAGAGGAGTGTCCGTAATAGCAGGAGCCCATTACCCTGGTAATAGAGGGGCGTCCGACTTGAATGTATAAAAGTTTAAGCCGGATCAGGAAAATAGTTCCCGCTGTTTAGGTTCTGTTTTCTGTTTGTTTGTTTGTTTTTGTTTGTTTTTTTTTTACCAAAATCTCAGTAGGAGTTGTGACAAGCACCACCCTGTGAAAGCAGACCAGAAAACTTAAGCTAGAGAAAGCTTTTAATCCCGGCTTAATGCGAGCACGTTTTGGGGGCCAATCTTCTCGTCCTCATTACACTGTCTTTGAAGACAGATGGTTTAAACGCTGGATATTAATCTTTCGCGCAAGATCTCTAAAAGATCTCGAATTTCGTGAAGTCTTTGCCCTGGGATAACACACACTAAGTGAGAAATTTCTCGGTTTAACACATAATATAGATAATTCAGACTCTCTCAAGCTCAATATTACAAAAGAGAAAATTACCAACACGAGATTCAGCATTTGAAATCTAACTTTTCACGCAGGCAGAATCGTTGTCCGCACGCAGGAATTTATTGAACGGGCAAATTAATGACCCGGTCCATCTATTAAATTTTTTATGAAAGCTGTACAAATGTAGTTGGAGGTCCTAGTCTATAATATATGATACTAAACACCATTTTAAGACTGCGAATTCGCTTAAGTTTTTTTTTTTTTCATAGTTACATGTAGCTTTCCATCGCGGCATGTACCTCAAACCTTGTTTTGCAACGAAGCCTCTGCCGCTGGAGCTCAAAACGGTCGAATTTTCTCAGTTTGCAGAACCAAAGCATAATATACGACACAGGCCATAATATAGGAGAAAGCGTTGGTTTTGTGATGATTAACTCAGCCCAACCCAAATGCACCAAACTGCAAACTTCGTGTTTTCGCTGAAACCTGATACAATATGCTAGTGTTCAGTAAAACTATTAGCAAGAGCATTGACACGGATCGCCAGGATTGAAATTAATTACAACTTGGGCAACTTTTGGAAGTTCTGTGGTTGTGTCTTGCAAAAATCGTTAAAGGCTTACTGTAGTTCGCTCTCCGTTCAAAAATTCACTTGAAGCAACTCTCCCCCACCCCCCCCCCCCCTTGTGTTTTGGGAGCATTTACATTTGTAGAGGGTGAGCGAAAGTGTTTCCTCGTAATTTTAGCACAGTTTTGTCACAACTCCAGAAAAATCCTTGACATATTCTGCTTTACTTGCAGTACTAACGCAAGGTATATTGTTTGTTTGTTTTGTTTTGTTTTGTTGTGCTTTCTTTTTTTTTTGCTTAGTGATGATGCCAAAGCCAACGAATCCGGAGATCTGCCTTCAGAAGACAACATCTGGTCAATGCTGTAGCATTCCTTTCGAGTACAAAGGAGTGACATACAATGAATGTACAAGAGTTAATCACGAGAGACCTTGGTGTTCCTTGGATCCTTTATACAACGGAAGATGGGACGATTGCCGTGAGTATTTATCTGGAATTACTTAGAAAAGTGTTTTGTCGTAAAGGGTACCTAGCTTTCTCTTTGGATCGACAGATTGTTTCAGAGTTGTCGTTCCAGTTGAACGTTTGAAATGAAAAGATGTGAAAGGAACATGGAAACATTTTCCCTCCGAGAAAAATTTCAGCGCCACAGGTACTGTCAGCTGTTTTAGTAACGCTTAAATTTCTTAAGGATTCATCTTCAAGAAGGGAACTGAGCATGTACTAAGAATATATAGGTTGTGTCATCGTTTTTGTGGAAAGCCATTAACCGCGGAGGTGGCAAACGGCTAAAAATTGAAGTCAGTTATTTGAAGAATTTAGGGCGAAAGAAACTAATTTAACAGGCTAGATGAATCTGTTCATCTGTTCTGTTCTGCAAAGTTGGCGTTGCAACGAAGAGAGGAAGGAATTTTTTGATGGCCACCAGAAGAAGCATAAATCCATGCCAAAAAACCAAATGCGATATCAATGAACGGAAGAAGCATTTTCACTTGTTAGTAGTTGAAAGACGCCGCCCGATGGCCTCTAGAACGCGCGAGAGTTACACAATAAAATTGCGTCCTCGGGACCAAGCAAAGTGTCCATTACGGTAATAGCGGTAATAGTGAGAGTGTTTCACTCAAATGTCCGTAATGTTTGCCGGAGATTCAGATACTGTCCATGTTAGAGGGATGTCCGTAAAAGCGCAGGGTGTCCGAGTTGACTTTATAGAAGCTTAAGCCGGATCAGGAAAACAGTTCCCGCTGTTTAGGTTTCATTGTTGCATTTATTTATTTTGTTTAATTTTATTTTCCATTTTTTTTCCCAAAATCTCACCGATGAAAGCAGACCACAAACCTCAAGCTAGAGAAAGCTGTTAATCCCGGCTTAATCCGAGCACGTTTTTGCGGCCACTGAATTCTTTTTACATCTCCTCATTACACTGTTTTTGAAGACAGATTGTTCAAACGCCAGATATTAACCTTTCGCGCAAGATTTCTGAAAGATCTCGAATTTCGTGGTCTTTGCCCTGGGAAAACATGCACTAAGTGAGAAATGTCTCGGTTTAGCACATAAAATAGATAATTTACTCTCAACAGGCTCAATATTATAAAAGAGAAAATCACCAACACGGGAAAAGTTAGATTTAAAAAAATCTAACTTTCTCAGTCACGCAGGCAGAATCGTTGCCCGCACGCGGGAATCTATTGAACAGGAAACTAATGCCCCAGTCCATCTATTAAATTTTTTATGAAAGCTGTACACATGTAGTTGGAGGTCCTAGTCTACAAACTCCATTTTAAGACCGCGAATTCGCTTGACATTTTTATAATTACATGTAGCTTTCGATCGCGACACGTATTAATTTTCAAGCCTTGTTTTGCAACGAAGCCTCTGCCGCTGGAGCTCAAAACGGTCTAATTTTCTTTTGCAGAACCAAAGCATAATATACGACACATGCCATAATGTACGAGAAAGCGTTGGTTTGTGATGATTAAGTCAGCTTACTCAAATGCAACAAACTTCAAACGTCGTGTTTTCGCTGAAATCTGGTGCAATATGCTACTGTGCAGTAAAACTATTTGTAAGTGCATTGACGCGGATGGCCAGGATTGAAATTGATTACAACTTGTAAACGTTGGGCCAACTTTTTGAAGTTCTGTGGTTGTGTCTTGCAAAAATCGTTAAAAACAACTCCTCCCCCCCCCCCCCCGTGTTCTGGGAGCATTTACGTCCGATGCCAAATAACAAATTATGACGTTGATCGAAAACAACCTATTTTGCCTCAAGGATAAACCATAATGCAAACCATATCCCTAGTTTTCAGCTTACAGGTCCTTACATGACTAGCAATTAGTGGAGATCTCTGCCCGAATCCTGGGGCAATTTTCTCGAAATTCCCGATAACTTTCCGGGCCCGAAGACTATTTTAGGTGCACAATATTCTCCAACAGCTATACAATTTTTGTTGATTTTGAAAGCTAGATTTCAATCTTTATAATTTCGTGAAGCACATCGCTAAGTTTGCGCCAATAATACCATTTGCTGACAAATAACTGAGCTCGAAAAAATACGTACCGGGCCTCTATGCTAAAAGAGTTCTGTTACTTTCAAAATTCCCGACTATCTGAGGGGTTTTTATCTTAACGCAATATTTTTATTGATATCAAGTCGTTTTATAGTCAAGTATTTCTTTATCACACACTGACGATTGACCTTGAAGCGCTCCGAGTTTGTGTCACGTGTTGCTGTTTTTCGGCGAGAGCACTCGTCTTTCACCAATTAGGCCTGGGTTAGACTTTATAAGTGGCTTGAGTTTACTTTGTGTTCGCCCGTAATTCGAAGGTTTTTCCCTCCGGGTTTCCTCCTTATAAAAACACAACATTTTGAAATTCCATTTCGACCTGAAATCCGAGGGCCATATTGGTCTTAAAACGGGTCTCGTTAAACAAATTAAAGTCGATTTACATGGAATCCCCAAGAGTGATCATTCAAATAAAAGCTAGCATCCCTTTCGTGTTAAAGAGGAAGACAAAATGAACTACTTCCTGACTTTCTGTCCTCGTGACTTACTTCCTTCGTTCGCGAAAACTCCATGACACCGTGAAGGTAATTTAAGAAATGTTCTTACCGTGGTCCAATATTTTTTGAGATAGCAATGTATTATCATAATGGCACGGTGAAGTAATTTGAAACAACAGCATCACCTAAACAAAGTGGGGCACTATGTTCGCGGATGTGTAACAATATAATGAAGGCTACCGTAAATATTTTACTTCTTTGGCAGCTTTTACTAAGGATTGGTGAGTACGACATACATGGTTCATTCTACAAATTAAAAACATTTCAAAGTTTTAGAAATTGTCTCCAAATACATGTATTTTGAAATACCTCGCCTAAAACTAATCGAAACTGTTTCACTCTACTCAAACATCATTTGATTCACAATAACCGCTCTCAAGTATATTAAGGCTTGACCAGGCTGGTAATCTGACATATTTTTATTTGAAGGTGAAACATTTGTCCATTCTTCCTGAAACTTGGCAAGTAGTTTGGTATCGTTATTATTAGTAATTTTATAAACTTATTCACCGGAAGTTTTTGTCACGTGACTTGAAAATGACTTATAACGGTTGAAATGTTTACTTGAAAATGGGGAACAGAAAGCTATCTGATATTCATATTTTTGCTTCCTTGTTCAATGACTGATAGTATAGGCTTCATCACTCCGCCTTTTAATCGTGTCCATGTGTTAATGGAAACGGTCAATTTTTGAAAACAGGTCACGTGACATGCTAAACGTCAAAATATCTTCAAATATAAATGAGGTATACCAGCTTAAAAGGCGGAGATACATTGGCATGGTCCTACTGGGCATTTTAACGACATAAGTTCTCCACATTTTTAAGTGCTAACGTTCCCCATTTCAAAAAACACGTTCTGTGACGTCATCAACCGAGAAATGTCACGTGATACCTAGAAAGACTTTCATTTGATCAGAAAAGTAAAACGATTATTAAATGAAACTGGTATGGTTGGGATAAGTTATTTTAACCACAGAAAACGGAAGGTCTCAAAAATCTCTGCTGGGGGTCGTTTAAGGGAAAACAACCAAGCCTTAAGTTACTTGAGCTGGTTTGCGAAAAGTTGACTTGGAGCTAGGCGTACTGAAAATCAACCCCAAACGCTAAAATGCTAGACAAATTAAAAAAAAAAAGAAAAGAAAAAAACAGCTACTGAAGCCTTTCTAAAATGTTAAAATGACGAGGACTAACTAATGGCGAAATTCGTAAACCTGTGCGTCTTCAAAATTCGTATAGTGCATGGTAATAACAAATCGTGAGAGCAGAAAAACAAATTTAGTCGAACTGTGGAGACTGGATAAGATTAACGATTGATCTATAAGCAGTAAATAAAACCCAGAGATATAAGCCGTTACATACGTCAAATGTAAATTACAACTAATATAAAATGGAAGAAGATGAAGCTAGTCTGCTAATTCTCCCTGAGCAGCGAAACTCAGTCTTGATTCAACTTCCTATTTAAAGAAGGTGTTTCAACGAAATAGAACGAGGAAAGAACAGCTTTTATAAAAAGCGGTATTCAAGGGAAATAGCTCGAGACGCTGGGAAGCTATCCATGGTCAAACATCCAGAGATAATGCCCTTATAGTGAATTGGACCAGTGAGTAGTGAACAGTTATAGTGAATAGTGAATTGTGGCGTTTTTCTTCGCTTTTGGAAGTTTAATGTGAATGACGAATCAATCATTCATTAAAGCAACAGTGAACATCGCCAAATGTGGCTTTTGAGCAGAAGGGATGAAACGCTGGCTATAATGTGAATTGACAACGAAGATTGCCAGATTGCCGTAACATTTTACGACTCTTCTAATCCACTGGAAAGGCTTCTGTGGGAACAGAACTCTGTGGGCTTACGCGTAATGTTCCGGAAGATTCCGGTGATCTAGGCGATACTGTTAAGCCGAACTGCGACATTTTCAACAAGACCTAACGCCTTTCTTCACTAAAAATTAAACGTAAACAGTTCAAAAGAGGAAAGTGACGAACTAAACAGAAAAATTTTAAGTACTTGTGCTTAATCTACGACTGAAACATTTTATCAAGCTGCGTCAAATTATTTCGAATATGCCCACTTTTTCAGATGCATACAAAATGATATTAATTGAGTAAATGTATAATGAAACTGCTCTTATTCGCTTATTCTAATCCCCGTGATGCGTTCTGGATTGTAAAATAAAGTTTATACTACTATAATATTATATTTATTAGAATCATATTTTGTTGTTAACGTTGGTACTGAATGAATCTTCGTTCAAATTGTTACAGCCGATTTCACAGCTGTGAGTAGACCCGGGTTTTTCAAGTATGATTCATCTGCTATGATTCGCCCGTCTTGATTCTCTTATAACCACAAAGCGATATTAAGGGGAAATCAGCAAATTCTTTGCTTTTTTGTAATAGTCTATATCTCAGGAAGTTATAGTATTTCTTCTGTAAACTCATTTTATTCGCAATGTTTAGAATTATTTCGTGACCATGGGAATCATGGCCCGAGGCGAATCATGATTCGCCTGTAATGAATCGCCCAAGTTCACGAAATAATTCTGGATATTTGCAAATGAAATGAGTTTACAGAAGAATCAAACACCTTTCTGATATATAAACAACCATAAAAGAGCAGAATTTCTGCTAATTTCTTTAATCGCTTTAATTTGTGGTTATGAGAGAATCAAAACGGCCGAATCATAGCGGGCGAATCATAGTTGAAAAACCCTGGTCTACACTTACTGCACGCATAACGGTTCTGAAATTAAAAATTACAAAAAAAATTACTGCCAATTATAAAGTCTACTTTTTGGGAAAAAGAAGCTATTGACAGATAAATGCTATGAGCAACAGTTTGCTTTGATTTGACTTATTTTTAACAAGTGGTCCAAATAAGAAAGCGTTTGCGCCTTGCATGGAATATCTGCATACAGTGACTTGAGGGTTTCTAACTTTCCTCCAAATTAACGTTGGGTATGAATGTAATAATGCCATCTGAACGCCTGATCGACCTACTCTAAATCTTGCTTTAATTAATGGCTCCCTCTAAGGACCTCGTTTTTCAATGATCGCCACCCACGAAGTGCATTTGTTAGAAAAAGAGACGTTAATTTCCGGGAACGTGACAACTCTATGACAACTCTCTAACATTGTGTCATTAACTTTCAAAAACAATATTTGTCTGTAGCATATTTTTTCTGTAGTAGTGACATTGTCATAATGGTACAGTCATTAGAAAAGAATGCGGCAAATAAACAGGACCACTCGTCCGTTTTCGCCTCGTTCGTCTTATAGGAAAATGTTACTGTTTTTGTCGCTTTCAGTAAGCATTGGTAGGGCTGCCAATGCAGCCCGCAGAGCTGTTGTTTTAAGGAGGCTGGTTTTCTAGTTGGCGTCTTTCGGTCGGTCTATACCTAGATTAGAGTAGCCTCTATCGACAGTGGTTACCTTCAGATCAGCTATGAGAAAACGGGCAGTTACAATTATTCTTCAAAGCAGAGGTGATGACTTATGGTGAATACCTATCGAGGCGTGAAGCTGTGATGTTAGTATCCATCGCTGGTCATCGACTCGGAGTGGGTATAATTGTTTTGGCATAAACCAAACCAGCGGGGTAAACAGCGTCGATATAGTTGACTTATTTCCTGGTATAATACGCGAAACTTAAGGCTTTTCTATAGTTACAATTGCGCGAGGACAAGGAACGGTGCGAGGGATGTTACACCATAACACCAGGTGATCAACAATGTGTCTTCACTGAACACGTGCAAAATTTACTGTTGTCAAGAATGACAGACTTTACCGGTGGGCCAATAGGCCAGCATTGCGCCTGTTAAAAAAATCTTGCTGTTTACTTTTTTTAAAATACCGAACTTACGAATGTTGTAAAATGCGCCACAGCCTTTTTTAAGCCAGCCATGCATTATCGGGCGAAGATACAATATGCAATACGAAGGGTACAAGGCATGACCTTTGCAGCCGAGTTCGTAACAATGACTCCTAAAAATTGATTTACTTTGACCTCGAAGGTTGTAATGTTGCAAACAAACCATTTCGCACTGAGAGTGAATTCAGGAGTTACATAAGAAAATGTCACAAATAAGTATCTAAGGATTGTGCGCTTCTCTGATATGCAAGCAGCTCTGTTGCTATTTTTAAAGCAAAATTTTACATTCTAAGCGTTGTCGAGAAAAGAAGAAAGAAAAGAAAAGAAAAGAAATAGCTGGGTAGCCATTTGTTTTCATTTCTGGGGGTGAACATCACAAACCGTCCCAGTTGTTTGAATTGCCAATCAGAGTGTATGAAAAACGTTATCCTCCCTACAGTATATTGAGTAATTTCTTTGTGATCGCGTGGTACCTAAAAATGGTAGCTGATGTACGGGAAAGGAAAACGTAGACTGAAACTGGAAGAAACCAAACAGAAAAAAAAAAGTTCCACAGAAACTTTAACGAAGTATTTATGCGCAATATTCATGGCTGATCAGTCAATATTTGTCTCTGTATGTTTCCTTTAGGTGCACATTCAGGCTGTGATTCTCCTCTAGGAATGGAGAATAAAACAATTCCCGATACTGACATAAAAGCTACCACAGTTGTAAGTACATTTTAAGTCATCACTACGTACCCTATAATTTACTACAAAAGAAATGACAGAAAAAAAAGAAATGATGCGTCTACAATACCTCTTTTCATTACTTTATGCTCTTTATAGCGGAACTCCTTTGCGGCCGAAGGCCGCAAAAGTGGAGCCCCATACCCATACTAAGAGGTATGCTGGTGATTTTTTATGGTCATGGCAAGCGGAATGGCTCGCGGGCGCGTGCGCCGTACATACATACATACATACATACATACATACATACATACATACATACGTACGTACGTCGCATTTCATGACATTCTTACATGAGGCAATTTTCCCTGGACGAGCAGAGACGAAGGAAAAGAGAAGGAGATAGAGATCAACAACAGGAAAGGATGAGAAACGCCACTGAAGAACAGCGTCAAGCACCCGGTCAAGCAGAGCGGAAACGAAAACGAGAAAGACGAAGGAACAGTACAGCAGAGAGATAAAGGCAACTAGAAATAAGACGGAACGGTACTGAAGAACAACGCCAGAGGAAAACTGAGAGACGCCGACAGAGAACTGTAAACATGTCGGGTACAGTTTTGTTGATTTTTATCTATTTGTGATTGGAAATAATTTTGTACCACCGAATAATTTACGTCTACGTTTTTGTTTTTTATTCTACAGATCATCAAGGGGAAAGAAGTCGTAATAGAGAGAGAACGGAGAAGAAATTTACGCCAAGGACAGCATGAAGTTACAAGGTGTTCAAAAAGGTAAAATCAGTTTCCTTGCTTTAGCAAAGTTTGTTTAACAAAAAAAATGTACTGTTACAAAAGGGAACTTTTCGTCAAAACTTAAACCGCACCTTTTACGGTATGTCATTTAATACTACTCGTAGAAAGTGAAAAAAAGAGGAAAAGAAACAAAACAAAACAAAACGAAAAAAGGGAACACAATTTGAGGGGGTAGTGCAAAGGTGATGGTATCATATTACAAGCTTTCACAATATGGCCGCGCGCGTGACTGAGTGAGAACGAGAACACAATACCTTTTCAGCGTTAGAAATGAAAAGATAGGCTAAAGAAACTCGACTGCCGGTCCCGAATGCCTGTTAAGTGGAATATGAATGTCTTTATTGAGGAGAAATATGGATTGCTTTGGCCCGATGCTTTAATTGAACCAGCGTGAAGATCTGATTGCTGAGTTTCCCGGGTGAGTTTCTCGGAATTTTTCAATCATTTCACAGAATATTACGGTATGGGGAATTCGCTTTTATTTAGAAGGATCCCACTATCTCAACTCGCTTATCTCCAATTCCCCGTTATCTCGAACAAAGAGAAATTTGTCTTGGCTTTGGTCATAAATATAATATTTCCAGTTATTTACTTTTACGACGATAACCCGCTTTTCTCAACTTTGAAGAATACCAGTGTCTTTTGTTTTCACGGAGCAAAGTGTAGCCAGGCAAAGGAGGAAACAGCTTATGAAAGCATGCAATGAAGTAAAAGGCGAAAAGAAGTACCAACGCGAATCGTCAAGATGTTAACTCATTGACTAACAAAAGAATAACAAAACAGGACATAATTGATATATGCCTCGTTCTTTTAAACTCTGAATCCAGTCATTGTTTACAATATCCTCGGCAAAACCCCTACCAAAATCCATGCAAGTAACGAATGGACGAAAAAGCACATTCTCATTTATGTATCTACTGAAGTAGGTCTTAAATATTTTTTAACCCTTATTCTGATTTCTGAATTGTTTGCTTGAATTTCAATAATTTTATTTGGCTTCACTTAAGCTCAAGACTTAAGCTTATGTGTGAATTAATTTTGTTTATCACTTATGAATTGTTTGCTTGAATTTCAATAATTTTATTTGGCTTCACTTAAGCTCAAGTTAAGCTTACATGTGTATGTGTGAATTTTTTTTGTTTATCACCCAATATTATGCATGGTTCAATTCTACCTGTTACCATCCTCCCCCTCCCCGGGCCTACCCCCCGGGATTTGCAATTTTTTTCTCACTTGGCAGTCTATTCCCCACCCCCGGGCACACAGAGAGAGACGATTCCCCACCTCCGGGACTCCTCATCGACCACAAATACGTTGTTTTGTGTACAAAACCTAAATGACCATATTGATTTCCGTACAATAGCAAAATCAGACGTTTTGACAAGAACTTAAATGCTTTTCTAGAGTTTATTGAAAGAAGGACACTACATGCATAATATAATAAAAACATGAACAGAAAACTGAAGAAAAAACTCTACCTGCACTGGCGTACGGCTGGCAAGTAAAGAAATTTTCTTCGCCACATGTTTTATTCTAAATATAGTGCATACGCACAAGAGGCCCATGAACAAATTGATGGCAGCATTTAAAGGAGTTTTTCTTACCTTGTTTCATAAGAACACTGGACTGAAATCTCTGTTTAACATAAAACTGTGCATCCGTTTTGATATAGAGTCTATTTAAGTGGTCTTATTATAAATATAAACACACTGAAGAAATATTTCTTTGTTTGTGACGACCACCATTCATTCGAGTATGCATCAAACGCACATTCTTTCAACAATTTATAATAAACGTACCGTCGAACACAGATTTTAATTTTGAGAGATTACTCTTCTCTAAACAGTCTGCTACAAATACTAGAGATTTTCACTGGAAATAGGCTCCACGCGGTCCGGGGCCATCATATCAACTGAGAAGTGACGTACTTTACAAGAACCCCTCCCCGACTCCCCGGGACAAGACCACTTCAAACAATTCCCCACCCCCAGGCTCGAAGGGCTGGACTTGTCCCCGGGGTTGCCTGGTGGGGGGATGGTAACAGGTAAAATTGAACCATGCATTAGTTCAGAAGGCGACTGCAATTTGCCATTTTTTTTTCGATCTCAGTTAACCTACATGTATGAAATAAAAGCACTGCATTGTGGAAAGTGCTTCTTACTATTTGTCACTCATAATGGAATGTTCATGTTTTAGAAAGTTTAAATAATTACTGCATGCATTTTTTGGTTTTCTCAAAAATCATTGTATTCCCAAGGGGGGGGGGGGAATCCAGATGTAAGCAAAGGATTTTTTTATGCAATTGACATATTTGTACTGATGTGTTTTTGCTTTCTAAAGGCAATCTGGCTTGTTTAACTGACAATTGTCTGCTGGGATTAGTTAGAACATGTTTGATTAATTGCAATTGGCTCTTTACTGAGTTAAGCAAAGGAGACTGGAGATGATTGAACATCCAGTAAACTTAAATGAGGTCCTGCCATTTTGTTGCTCATTCGATCGATTGATATTCAAGTGCTTTACCTTACCTGTATTACCCAATGAACTGTGCAAAGGGCGGAAGACAATTACATGTAACCACTTTTTAGACAAATGGCTAAAAGAGTTTGGATAGCTGCAAATGAGGGGTTCAGGCTGATTTATTAATTATTTGTTAGGATTCCACAAAAGCTGGAAAGAAGAACACTTTCACGGGTGGATGCAAAAATTTCCAACAATGGGTCTTGTACGTCTCATGAATCAGGTGGATCACAAAAGTAAAGCAAAGTATAGCTTCGGCAACAACATTTCAAAGCGGGAAGTGACAATGCTAGCAAAGTGAATGACGACTCCCTTAATAACTGACATTGAGTATATAAATTACTATTCTGTTCACCCATTCTTTCTGTTCATTAATGTCACATTGGTCAAAAATTGCATTGTGAATGCTTTAATAATGTATGTTACATACAATATTAGTTATTTGATGTTGTCAAAAGAAAAACAATGAAGTTAATATTATTTTAAGGATGAAAGTAATTTGACAGGCGCTCGTTCTCATGAATTTTGCACTCCAAGAACTGAAAATTTTCTTCAATTGATGAACTTAGAGTTGAGGAGGGGAAAGAAAACAAAGATGCTCCAATGAAAGTTTAATTTATTTGAATTGTAACTACAGTGTACCTTTTATTTGCAGTCCTCTATCAGGCATTTAAGCCTCGACTTTTAGTGGCCCTGGTCAGTTTTAAATCGCCACTGGCGACTGGGCGCCTGCCATTTTTTAGCCCTGAATGTTTTTTTTTTTTTCACTGATCCTTTTTTTCTGTTCTAGGCATATATGCCAGCAGTGATCAGTGATGCAGCATTTTCTTACAGTGAAGTTAAGGTACGTGGAAGATATCAGTTAATATATAATTAGCCCAGCTTACGTATCTAATTGTTCAGTAAATTGAACTGGATTGAATGCAGTGATTGGGTTAATTTGGGTTCGGTAGTTGAACACAATTGATGACCAAAAATATGCCTATATATACAGCTGTGTTTGATTCCATTCAATTTCTGAACCCAGTCAAACATAATTAAACAGTTTTAAAATCATTCAAGTATATAGATTTAGCCAAGCCTAAAAGTGGAGCTCCAATTTTTATTTGGCAATCCTATTATTCACAATGGAAAATAAAGATTGAACCAAGGATAAAATTGAACCACAACATTTACATGAGTGTGCCATCAAGACTTCCATTTGGGTGGCAATGAGAGCCTTTACATCTGGACTTAAGGGAGGAGACTCTTAATCACCATATTGTTGCTGTGGGAAGTTCCTCAGAACCATCATATCTTGGAAACCCTATTACTTCCACAGATAAGCTGCTTGGCCACGTTTGTTTTATGGGAAAGGTTTTCAAGATTTTCAAGTCACAACCATATTCAGCATGTCATTTGACCTGAACAGAAAAAATGCTAAAACTCAAACAGCATACAGTTCTCGCTATTGTAAACATTGCGAACATTTAAAGATTATCAGGATGCAAAATTTTAAGCAACAGTTTCTAGAAATTTGCTTTATTATGAATATAAAAGTTGTGATGGCACAAGCACATATCTTTATACATTTTTGTGCTGTAGTTCTTCTATTCTTTGTAAAAACAGTAATTGCATGCTTCAGATTGTAAAGAAGGGTGGGGCGATTTGCAAAAAAGTCGGAACTTTACTAGTTTCCTCTTAGTTTTACTGATTTTCTTTTTAATGTGCAGTTGCATGGGACTGGCAGTAGCTAATTGCGTGCACAATGTTCAGTTGTGGAATTCATATGTTCTTCTTCATTACTTCACCAATATAGTGGCAGGAAACGCTGTAAACAGCGTATGACAGAATACCATCCACAAAAATCCCTTAGCAACAATGCGCGATTTGTAGTTAAGAATCTCCACTCCTCAAGTTACAAAATCCTTTTTTCACGGTGATGTGAGATTTATCTGGATGGCAATATGGTTAATTACAGGGGGGTAACTTAATGCAGAATGAATCAAATAGTTACACCATGTTTACGTGATACCGGTATGAACTCACCCAGGTATGGCTTGCACTGTTACGAGATTTTGTGTTGTAATCATATAACAAATACAGAGAAGCAAGAGGGAACTGGGGTGAACTTGTAGCAGAATGAAAAGCATACAATGAACTGGTGTCATGCAAACACCCCCTCAGACTAAAGTTGAGCAGCTCTCAAGAATGTTTAACAACATCCTCAGATAACCAGGGGCAGTAAAACCCTGATTTCATTAAAACAGTGTAAACTCAGACTGGTGCAATTTTGTTTACATGAGACCAGTCTGAAATTCAGACTGGCATAAGTATTTACATGAGACCAACCATCTTGAAAAATACAGTTTACCTTACATCCACTTGGATTGCTTCAATGCCACTTATTTAAATGCACATGCTCAAAACTGAAAACAAATACCGTAAACTGCCGCTTATAAGCCCACCTGCTTACAAGCCCCCCCCCCCCCCCCCCGGCTATAGGCCCATCCACCTGTAAACAAAAAATACATCCGGTAATATGCCACCCCCCCCCCCCCCCAGATATAAGCCCTCCTCTAGTTTTCCCTGTTTCCTTAATATCAAGCACTCTCACAGAAAACTGCAAAGATTAACTCTGAGCTTCTGTTTTGTTATGTTCCGGTTACGTTCGCGTGTTGCAGTTTTGATTTTGTTGTTAAAATTGAAGTGAATTCGATTTATTGTGACATTTCAAAGGTTAATTACAAACTGGTACATTAAAAACGTATTTCGATCAACACTGCTGTGGCTCATTTTGTAACGTTTTTCTTATCCCGCTTATAAGCCCCCCCGGATATAAGCCCCTCCATTTATAAGCCCACCCAAAACCCCCGGCCTTACAAAGTTGTATCAGCCTAGGGCTTATAAGCGGCAGTTTACAGTGTCTTAAAACATTTGGGGTAGTTTTTCATGCGAGCGTGCATGCTCAGTGCATGACACGGCATGACATAATGCCAATTTTGTGAATTGTGTGCGCAGTATGGATGCGCAGAAAAAAATTGCGCAAATATCCTTAGAACCTCCCTAAAGCCACGGGCTTACTTTTGGCAACTGAGGTAATTAAACTCTGCTTTGTTTCCCATACAGGTTTTTATTCCATCAACCTGATGTCAGAAAAAATATGGCAGTTTATTGTAAGGCTTTGGTTAATAAATTTGTACTCTTAGCTACATGTATGTTCCCAGGCAGACATTATCAATTGAAATAAAAAATTTTAAGAGCAGTTTTGAAATAAGGTTTTATATTTTTGGTTTTTTTTTTTGGTAAATTTTGATGTTGGTGATTAGTTTGACTGTATCCACATACACTTCATGTTCCCTCAGTAACACATCCATACACCAGTAGCATTTCAGTTATTTGGGAGTAACCCTACCCCCCCCCCCCCCCCCACACACACACAAGCACACACACAACTAACTTCCCAGGAATAATGATTCAGACTTATTTACTTGAATTCAGTTGACAGGGAAAACTATTTCAAATGATGGATTCACCACAGTCTGATCCCCTCTTGTCAGTTCATTACATGACAGGTTTCTGACTATCCTGAAATGATTTATGAAGAGGCTTTTCTTTTTGTTTCTCTTTGCTACCAGATTATGACAATCAGTAACATTGCTCATTGGTGACATTAGGTGCAGTGTAAAGGCTAATGATCAAACCAAAAACAAATTCAACCACAAGATTTACTACCATCACAGTCAGGGGTAGTAACATAGTGAGTCATAATCTGTGCATCAAATAAAGCCACTAGTGGTTACTGGACCATTTGTTATTCGCGTTGGCAACACTGTTAGTCACAAATTTTTAATTGACTGATTGACCGATTTATCAACTAAGTGGTTGAGTGGTTGATTCATGACTGATGGGTACTTAAAGAGATTGATTTTTATATAATAGTCCCTGGGCATCAATGAGAGTAAACAAGGTACATCAGTTGTTATTCCACTATAGCATCAGTTTATCATATAAGGGGGAAACACATACATGAGGGTATGAGTGTATTGCACTGTAGTGTCCCGGTTTCAAATCACTCATTGAATAAATCATTTAAAATGATAGGCAAATATTGTAGTGGAATAATAAATATCATTCAGTGGTTTTACAGATAATGGTCAAGGACATTTTACCGGTACTCATTGCTCGCATTTTTCCTCGCTCTATACCACACAACTTATCTGTCAAACCACTGAATAAGGTGGAGGCAATTTGACAACTCTGCAAAAATGTAAATAAATTAAACCGTAGACTTGTGGCAGAGAAAAGGCCGAGGTAAGGTGAACAAAAATAATTATTGTGCCCAATATTTAAGTTTACAACCTAAAACTGGGGCTTATTTAGAATTTTGTAAAACAGGTTCATACCTGCCATCCATCCCCATTTAATGGGAATTGTCCCAATTTTGGAGTTTCAAAACCTAAAAAAATCGGGACATTCCAATTTTCCAGGAAAAAAAAGACAATTTGGAACTGGATTATTAAAGATTGGCCTTCAATTGGTCTTTTTTTGACTTTTCTTTTGTTTTGTGCAATACATGTGGTGCTTGAGACCATTAAACAACACCTGAGAATTCTAATGCTAAGACAGTACAGTACAGGCAATATTTTTAAAAATTAATGCAAAAACCCTAGAGCATCCTAGACCCTGCTCAGTGTTGGGGGGCAGTGGGGGGGGGGGGGGGCAGGGCACTACCCTGGGACTGGGGTGAGCATGGGGGGGGGGGTGGTCCCTATTTCTGATTTTATAAGGTTGCCAGGTATGCAGATTCTAATTTGATGAGAGGTGTATTTACCTAAACTATAATATTGCTGTCAGGTACCACTTGAGATAATAATAATAATAATAATAATAATAATAATAATAATAATAAATAAAATAATAATAAATAAAATAAATACTAATAAATAAATAAATAAATAAAAATTGGAGTTCCGCTTTTAGGCTTGGCTAAATCTATATATTACTTATTACTGTATCACTGAGTTTTTTATGACACACTAACACCACGCAAAAAAAAATGAAGTTACTAGGAGTTTTAAAAAAACCAGTTACATCACAGTATATAAAGCGACGGACTTAACATTTTATGCCTCTGATACGGCTGACAAAAACAACTTGAAGTTACCTACGTAACTCCTAAGACCTCTGTAGTGTAGTGGCATACAGTATGATAGTATGTACTATCTTTCTGTTCATACGGTATGTCCATTTACGTCGTTAATAATAACAAATAAATAAACAAACAAACAAATAAACAAGCTAGAGAATAAAAAGCATAAGTAGGATTCTTGATACAATTATACATCTATAAATGGCTGCCACCCGTCATTTATTCTTTAAGGAGATATGGTTTTCATGCGTTCAGTATCCTTTGCTTTGAAAAGAAGATGGGATAACGAGGATAATGTTTTCTTTCTGCGATTATATATTTTCCAAGGATACTTACATGATTGAAATTTAAGGCGTCAGTGCTGATACTTTTAGGGATGGCTAAGCATGTCGCTAGTCTCATAGAATAAGTCGATTCGAAAATCAAGATCTTTCATGCATCCAACGCCAATTAGCCTCCCAGTGGAAGCAAAATGCTCTTAGACGACATCCTGGTAATAAGAAAAAAGTAATAAGTACAAGTAGTCCGATTTTATCTTTCCCCCTTCCAGAGGAAATTATACAAAAAAGACATGAATCTTCTGGATCATGGCTTTGTCGAGGCTCATTAGGGAATAACGGAGCATAATTTTGCAAAAGAAAGACCAAAGCGTTGATAACTTGGATCATACCTATAACAGTAAGCTTTCTCCAGCGCCAAGAATTAGATATGTTTTTTGAGAAAAAGTCCAAGACATCTTTAAAATTAGCTTAGGGATACCACAGTTATGGTAACTGCCAATGTGCAGTCTAATGCTCATTTAATTTTCAAACAAGAGCATTCACCAAACTGTGTTATTCTATCGGACAAATTGCCTTACGAGATATCCTTGTGTGAAAAACGTGGTAAGGTCATCCACAAAAGGTGCTAGTTGAACTTTTTTATTGCCAATGTGGATATCTTAACTAAAATATCTCAAATCGTTTATCCTTTTTTTTTTTTTTTTTTTTTTAATTAATTTTTTATTGTCATTTTAACATCTTTACATACACACATCGACTGAGATTACTGAGTACGTTGCATACGTTACACTACATACGTTGCATTACATCACTGTCATAGATAAAAGATAAACGACCTATACACACTAAAAAAAAAAATAAAATAAATAAATAAATAAATAATAATAATAATAATAATTTAATAATTAATTACATTTACATTTTTCCAGCGGTACAGTATATTTTTGATACATTAAATATTAAGCAAAGGCTTCCACTTCCCTTCGTGTAGGTTAAGTCTGTTGTTCTTTTTAGCTATTGCTCGTTCAATAGATTCTGTATACCTTAATTTAGCTATAAGATGAGACAGTAATGGTACATAGTTTTTCAGACGGTTTTGATAGATAATCTGTTTGCCAGCAATGATTATATGATTTAAAAGCAGCCAGTGAGGCCTCTTTTGTATAAGACCAAAAATGATGTCGCAATCGTTTAGAGAGTCAATGTCAATGTGTAAAGACTTAACCCAAAGAACAACAGACTTCCAGAAAGCTATAGTAAATTCACAGCTACATAATAGATGCTCGAGGGATTCATCTGAAATTTTACAAAAGGTGCAAAGAGGTGAGTCAACTAACCTCATTTTGTATAGTGTTTTGTTAGTAAAGATTATTCGATTAAGTACTTTATATTGAAAAGTTCTTGTTTTGGTGTCTAGGGTGACAAGGTGCGGAATTAGATAGATTGAATCCCAATCAAGATTGCAAGTAGAAAAACGAGTAGTGTATTTGACTCGTGCAGAGGGATAGACCTGAATAGTCTCTATCTGTTTCCAGTACAGTTTTGAGGATGTAATTGAGTCAAGGCTCAGAGTATCATCCTTCAAATTAAGAGTGAATTTAAGGGCAGTGTTTTGGGAGATAGATGGATCATCAGCTTCATCATTGGATTTAATGAGTTTTTTCCATGCAAAAGGGAGCGATTTATAAAGACCTATAAGTAGAAGATAGTCGTTGGGATTTAGTCCATTTACTTTAAAAAAATTCCAAGGTTTGAGATTTCCGTTTTTTGTCAATATGCTTCCAAGGGATATTATACCGTTAGAAGATATTTTCTTGCAGAAAACGGGCTTTCCGTCAATGCGAAGGAATTGGTTGTTCCATAATACTTGTTCTAGGACATGTTTGCGAGTTGAAACAGATAAGGTTGATAGTTTGCACCAGACTGTGAAACACTCTTTATAGAAATTTGGAAGATAGCTAGGTAAATCAGCAACACTAAAATTACAATGCAAAAGAAATTTGCCCCCGTAGTCCTTCAGAAAAAAAGACAGGATGTGCTTCCAAGGGGAAATATAGTCCTGAGAATACTTTTTAAGACACATAATGCGTTGTGTGTCGATTAATGTTTCAATGTGAGGCATTCTTAAACCACCGTTTTTGTAATCGCTGATAATAGCGAGACGTTTGATTTTATCCGTTCCTTTCCAAATAAATTTATAAATAACGGAGTTAGCCTGTTTTATGATATCTTTAGAGAGACAGATGAGAGAAGCACGAAACATAAATTTGGGTATGACGAAGGATTTCACGACCTGGATTTTCCCATATAGGGTGAGGTTCCTCCATTTCCACCCCTTCAGAGTTTTCGATATCGATTTCAATACAGCATCGAAGTTTAGTTCTTGACGTTTGCGCCAGTTGTAAGTAAAATGCACCCCTAGAATCTTGATTGGTTTATTAACTTTCTCTATATCGATATACGGAGGGTTCTCGTGATTGCTCCCCAACCATAAAGCTTCGGTCTTCTCCGCATTTAGTTTCAGACCTGAGCAGATTCCAAAGCGGTCTAGAGTTATAGAAAGGCGTTGAAAGGAGTTGATTCCTTGTAAGAATGTAGTTAAGTCAAATCGTTTATCCTGACAAATCTTACTCGTTTGAGACTGATTTTGGTTGATTTATCAGGTTTAATGAAAAAAAAAACAGATGTGAAACAAAATGTCCTTTTCGTTAAATGCCTAAGTCACTGCGTATTTGAACAAATGAGATTTCAAGAGCTGTAGTAAGTAAGTAAGGCGATAGGGATTAACCTTGCTAAAACCCCCTTGAACCTTTCATGAGTAAAAGAGTTGGTAACACCGTTTGAGACACTAGCTTAAGAACAGAAAAGAAAGTGCCCTTAGCAGAAATTTCCAGCTTAGCGAGATCATTAGCTCAGGAAGTTGTCTAACTACTGCGAATTCCATTTTGTCTTCAGTAGTTCTCAAGACATCAAAAAATGCGTTCCCTTTGAAAGAAGCGCACTGATCTCCGTTAACAAAAGTGGAAGAACATGAATTATTCTGAATACAAGGGCTTTTACTGCGGTTATTTTGACGTCTTGATCGGTCTTCTGATCGGATCTCTCCTCTCAACACGTCTGAATTTACAGCCTACTTCTGCGAGTTCAGCAATTTCTCCAAGTGAAAAAGAATAATTTAGCGAATCAGTTAATAGCTCACCAAAGAGAAACCAGAATAGCCAACAGATTACTCGCCCACCAGAAGGTTCTTGAGCTGTTGCTTTATCGTATAAGGGCGCACAAAAGAAGGAACAAGGATGAAGCAAAAACAATATGCAGGGAATAATTATAATAAACCTCTTATTCGGTGTTTTGGTCGTTACTACGCGCGAACATTATACTCAATGCTTTATTTTTCCTTGCCCCTGCAGGGCTCGGAAAAATACTACGCAACTCGTGAAATATTTGCGCGTATTATCTATCAAAACACCGAATAAGGCGTATGTATTTCTTATCCCTTTACCTAATGCCTGTAAACGAGCTACTTAGGCTGAATGCATCGCCCACTGAAACCTTTCTGATTATATCTTTTTTTAGAAAAACCTAGCATATGGAGTCTCCAACGCTAGGCTCGGTCACATGGCAGAGAACGGCAAAAAAGGGGCGTGGTCACCCTTTTGGAATGATTTAGGACAGTGGATTCAGGTAGATCTTGGTGAAATCACCATGGTAACAAAGGTGGCGACCCAGGGCGGACAAGAGGAAGCCCAGTGGGTGACTGAGTTCAAAGTGTCATACAGTGTCTATGGCGGCCATTTCAAGTTTCACCAGAAGGCACCAAATAATAGCTTTGGCCAGGTGAAGTGTAAATGGATACAGTTTCTGTATCACAGGCTACTAGTACCTCCTTGGGTGGGATGTTAGTCTATTGCAGGTTAATTCATCCCCTACAGCATCTAGTCAGATTTCAGAATGGTCCTCCCTAAGGACGGAAAACGAGGCAGAAAGTGGATGTTTCAATTAGAAAGCGTCCCACAGCTTCTACCTAACATACGTTTCAGATATTTTGAGTTTGTTAACAAGTTTGAAAGGAAATGGGGCTTTGTGCTCGAAACAGGTTATCGGTCGTCATTAAATTGGACGCATTATGCATGATGACAAATCAGGGGATTCTCAGACATTTACGTTGTCGGCCCGAAATTAAGCTGAATTGTTTTCCACTCTGCTGACTGTTAACATCAGTTTCGTATCTATTAATAGTATAGTAACTCAGTTCAAAAAGAGTTCATAAGAGTATGTAAGAAAAGAAATTATCTGCAAGTAAGCTCTCTCAATTACGTTTCTGAAAACACGTGTGCTCTAGAACGATCTTAGTTCTTGAACATCAAGCCCTTAGTCTTGATTGACAATTTGTTGCCTTAGACTTAAAAAAGGTTTACTTCAACATTGTTTGTCAGTATTTTTTTTTTTCTACTCACGTTGGAAGTCTCTCGAAGAATACTCCTCAGTGTGTAGAAATTACCTACATCTAAGGGAAAAGGGAAGTCAAGTTTGTGCCCGAATTTATTCGAGGAATTAACATAGAATTTTGCACTCACTCCATCCGAGCAGCTCAATAGCATTTATTTACACCATACCTGTGACTCACATAGGGCTGTGATGGGAGGAAGAGGGACTAAATAACACACATTAGGCACAGTATTACAATGTTGAGACAGTGAATACATAGCCATCATCAAAAGACATTAAAGTATGTTGAAGAAAAACGTTATTCAACAGTTCAATGTATTCTTGTTACGGAAATCTTGCCTAAAATAACAGTGTTCTTGCAGTGCAAAGAAAAATGCGTCCGGTTATCAATCATAATGGTGTTGAGTTATTTGCATCCTAGGTATTTGAAGGCAACAAGGACCAAACTGGTGTTGTTCTCAACGTATTCAATCCTCCTATTGTGGCCCGGTTTATTCGCATTCATCCGATAAAATTTCATAGATGGATGTCACTGAGGATGGAACTGTATGGCTGTCATTCAGGTAGTATATTTCTTCTTCTCATCAATATCGTCATCATGATCATCATCATCATCATCATCATCATCTTCATATTCATCGTCATCATCATCATCATCATCATCATCATCATCGTCGTCGTCGTCGTCGTCGTCATCACCAGGGCCTAGTTGTTCAAAATAGGATAAAGCTAACCCAGGATTGGCGTCAATTTTTACTTCCGTTTTAAAGCCAAACGATACGGATTCCTGTAAATCTCTTTTGCTCTACTGTGCTCTACATTTTGACTTTGGTTGACTTTGGTTGACAAACGATCACTTGTTATTTGCCGTGAGAACTCTTTTGAATAAGAGAAACAGGAACCTGGGTTAAATTTCAATCCCTGGCTAGCGTTAACTGACTTTTGAACAACCGGACCCAGACCGCATCCCTGGTGGGAAAGAGGCAGCAATTCAACAGGCCTGTCGCATCCTGTGTCCCTTTCTGAAATGCTGACGAATATCTGTGCTGCTCCCCCCACCATTCGCCCTTCCCCATCCCCACTCGAAGCAGTCAAAGCTTGGGTGGGTAGTTGAAATGTCTGATACACTGTCCCGTAAGCTTCATCCGCTAACTTCTGATCTCAGTGGAAAAGGGTGGCAGCCCTCCTAGAGATTCGTTTTTGTCCTATGTTCTTGTCAGCCAGCAATGAGTTTCATGCGAGGCATTCCAGTGTAGAAAACAAAGAAAGAGAAACAAGGGTGATCATCTAAAGTTAAAATTGAACCACAGGATTCAGATCAATTTTCTATTAACATGAATATATATATTACAGGAGGGTGGTGAATAACTAAAAATAGTATGTTGCAAAAAGCATGCATTTTGTTCGGCAATATATACATGAAAAATACGAAATGGTTGATTTTCCTCCGCAACCTCCCGTTTGTGAAGCAGGATTGAGGTTGGAAAGTTATACCATTCCTAACTCGTTAGTGAAAGCTTCCAGTGTACTAAAGTCTTTTAAACCTGGAAATGGAAGGCTCCACAAGTACGATAAACCTGGAGTTAGCACTGGAAGCTGGGCTGCAGCAAGAGATTTTCTTAAGGACAGTTGGTTTCAGGTGAACTTTGGAAGCTGGACTAAGGTAACAAGAATCTCGACGCAGGGAAGAGCAAACGGTCCACAGTGGGTGACGAAGTACAAAGTTTCATATTCGTACGACGGAATTTTTTTTAAGGATTATCCCAAGGTAAGTAGAGGATTAAAAATTCCAAAAGTTTTGATTGCTTGGGTTCCTAGAAGCACAGTTAATCCTCCCTTAACTTAAATCCCATGTTAAACAGGTTTAACCAGTTATTCGCGTCGACATATGCGAGAAACGCCAGTGAAAAAACTGAACTCCAATTTCCGTTTGTAGAATATAGCCAACGAATTTTATGATAAGCTAACACTTCTTGTTGCAGTTAGAAAAAAAATTCAAACGTTTCAACAAGCCTCTTGACTTTAGGACAAAGAAAAACGATGTGGAAATCACGATTTAGTGGCAAGACTAAATCGATTAGTTCATCTAGTTCTTTTGTTAATTCTTTCAGCCTTTAAAAACTATTAAACATGAACTTACCAATAAATTTGAATCATGAAATGTTGACCTATGCTATGTCGGATATTTTGGGCAAATATTTCTTTCCTCTTTTACAGAATTGCGAATTTATTTTTTGCGCAAGCTTAAGTTAATAAAAGCAGAGCCTCGTCATTGTTTCCGAACGAGATGATCTTCAATCCACTAAAATTTGAATCTCCCATTTTGCTTGATTTGGTTTGGACACCCCCAATAAGTGGGTTAATCGACTTCGCTGGGTGGAGTAGGATCAACTTTTCGTGAATCCTTTGGTTAGTGTTAAACACAGTTCCTGGAACAGAATCTAGCTGAATTCTCAGTTAGTGGCATTTAACCCTCGCCCAGCGCTTAATGATGCTTTCTAGGAACTGGGGACGAAGTTCTGTTCATTACACCCTTTCATTCAATTTTTCTAATTAAAACAGTACATTCCATCTACCTTCTCCCAACTGATAACTTCCGGAGTTTGTTATATGTAAATGAAAGACACCTGTCAGCTGATTTGGGTCTGATTTCGTTGAGAAGGGTAAAAGACCAAGACAAACAACTCGAGAAAAAGAACAGCTTTGAGATTAGAGGGCATGTTTTAATAGATACCACTGTCATAAGCAGTTTGATGCTAAGCAAGATTGAAAACTAGTTACATCTCTGTCTCAGCTCTGGTAAGCGTTGATTGGCTTTCAGGCACAAAATCTAACCAAAGGATAAATTTTAGCTCTCGGACATACAAACTGATACTCCCACCGTGATACAAGGGAGTGAGATTAAGTTTTTGTTATGTTACAATATTTCGAAAAGTTCTTACCTCTGGTAGATAGCCTATGATGTGCTCTACCAGGTGAGGTAAATATTATGGGTTGCAGCCCTACTGGGGGGACTGTGAAGTCGTCCGAAATGGCGGCCGTCTTGGATATTACTCAGATTTAAAAATTATCAAAAGACAGCCGAAATGGAAAATTTTGGAGGCTAGACATGTAAAATATGACTAATTAAAAACACTAATGCGTTCAAAAAAGTAAAAACAAAAAACAAAAGCAAAAAACAAAAAACAAAAACAAAAAAAAAAACATTCATTTAAATTCAAAATGGCTTGACACATGTAACTTATATCTCGTAACCATAGAAACTGATCCTCACCAAACTTTTGCCAAAATGTACCTTAGGGATAAACGGCAGGTGCAGACAGAAAATCCTCTTCAATGTATTAAAGGAAAAACCTTACAGGGGGTGGCATCCCCACCCCACCCTTGTATATGTTATTCTCAGTTAATGAGATTTAACCCTCGATTAGCGCTAATTGATCATTTCGACCTTTTTTTTTCACTGGTTAGAACTGAAACAGCGTGTTTCATGTACCTCTTAGCCGACAATATGCGGGGTTTTTTATGTGAATGCAAGACCTCTTTCAACCGACTTGCGTCTGATTTGATTGAGAAGGTGAAAGTCTAAGACAAAATAATTAAAGAAAAAGGACAACCTATTGTGATAGATCATCATGTTTCCTCTGGTGGCGTCATAGTTTTGTTAAATGAAATCCAAGCAATTTTTCCCCAAATCGAAACACTCTTCCCATTTTGCTCCAAGTGTACGAGCTGTCACTAGCAAAAACCTGTCTCCAGTCATGGGCGAGCGTAATTTTCATAAGACACGGCGAAAATCCGACGCCAGCAAAAGTTCAAATTTCCCGCGTGCTAGACTGCAGGCAGGTTAATTTCGTGGCGGCGTATCATTACTGCACGTACTTCTTCAAATAAAAGGTGCGGGATTGGGGAAATTGATTCAGTGCTATAAAAATAGAGGTGGCACGAGACAAATATGCTCTGCACTTACATCAGTGAGATGCAGATAAGCATAGAGCTGCTTTTCTGCAATCCAGCACCTCAGAGGTTGCTTCTTTTTATTACTCGCAAACTCTACATAGTTTGATTTCTTTTTTACGAAAGTAAACATCATATTGGGTTTTGCCCACTGAAACAAACTCTCTGTTTGCGTTTTAAGACATTTGATGGCAACAGCGATCAGTTCACAGTTGTGAGTCACAAGTTTCAGGATCCCATTGTTACACGCTTCATCCGAATCAACCCATTAAGTTTTCATAACTGGGTTGTACTGAGGGCTGACTTCTATGGCTGTAAATCCGGTGGGTCTTGTTGTTAACGTAATTACTATGCCTATCGATAACTAGTTGTGAGTTCTGTAGTTCAAAAACCAGCTTAAGATTGCATTTCTTTACTGCCATCAATCTTAATTATATTGGCATTCAAAGCATGGTACGGAGAAAACGAGAAATCGACAATTTGCATCAAAATTACAGCGCACGAACATGACCTTTTGAACCGTATGCCCCCCAAAATTCCTTTCGAGTAGAGGTGTCACCTTTAACTCATGACGTCAAAAATGTAAGAATTGCCAGATTTCATGAATCCACAAAGTGAGTTTCAATAGCCAAAATTTTCCCAGGAGCAATCAAAATCAACAGAAAATGGAAAGCTAAAATGATTTAAACGTGTAAGAACATCCGAAGTAGAAAATTAAATCGAGAATCTAATACGAAAATGTAAAATTTGTCTCAACATAGTTGAACATCAAGGAAAGTGAACAGAAGTTTTGAGGAAACGTGCGTTTAACTGTCGAATTTGTGATTTGCTTAATTCGAAAGAAAATTGTTAATTGATCTGAGGCAGGTTTCACAATGCTGTCCTGCCCAGTCAAGATGAATCCTATTAGATGATAAGTATTGTTTTTGTCCTTCAGCAATACATAGGACACATCGTATCTTCGGAGGGCTTCGTGAATCCAGCCCCTGTACAACAACCATAAGGGAATGCATCAGTGTATGTATAGAAGAATGTCTTCCCTCTACACACCCACGAGGATAGTACAAATATTCGTTCGCAATTTCTCAGGCAAATCTTACAAGTTTCAAGTTATAAGAAAAACGTGGAAGGGTAGCGGTTCGGCTAACTGAAGGGAAGAAATAAACAATTGAACATTTGTGTCTTGATTGTGCTGTTTTTGCAGTTGGGCATCACGTCCTTTGAATACGAAATCTACAACGGACTTTTTTGTTTACCTTAAATAACGTTTATTTTATTACATCTCGCAGGATTTCCGGTCCCCAAGATTAGTACTTGCAAGAAACCTCTGGGGATGGAAAGCGGCAAAATACCAAACGCTTTCGTAACAGCTTCTTCCCAGAAAAGTCCACTGGAACCCTCTGAATATGCCAGGCTTCACTTCAATAAAGGGGCGTGGACTATGGAGCCAATTGGTAACAACCCATGGCTTCAAGTAGCCTTTGGAACAGATACACAAGTCACTGGCATTTCTACTCAGGGTCATCCATTATTCCAGTACTGGGTAAAGTCTTATTCACTGAGATACAGTAACGATGGCTTATATTTCGAACGCATCAAGGTAACAATTCATAAACACCATTTCGTAGCTTAACCCTATTTAGCCTGGGGGGGCTCAGAAACTCAAAAAAAGCCCAGGCGAAATAGGGTTAATAGGCTTGTTGTTTCATGTGAATGTGTAACGATACTTCAGCAAACAAACAAAAACTCACAGTAATGACACAAAAGACCTAGGAGAAATCCAGTGAAGGAGCACGAGTGGTAAGTTACCAAGATGGCCCGAATTGAGCAAAACTTATATGTGGTCGGGCTTCAAAGTTATAATCGTGTTATTGCCGAAAACCGCTACAACACCATTTCTGTTCGTTTGTCTGTTCGATTGTTTGATGTTCTGTTTCTTTTTCCTTGATTTCCTCACCTTTTTGATTTCATTTACAGTTTTACTTTTAAGGCCCATGATTACTAGAAATACGTGACTCGGGCACGGGTGTACCACAAAATTGATCGATGGGGGTGGGGAGGGAATAGGATTTCGGTTTAACTGGAGGTGTGGATTGGTGGCCACAATGGTCCCGAATTGGAAGTTAAGATCGACAGTCTGGTTCCCAGTCGCTTCCATATAACTTACATCCAATCCTCTGTCATGTATACGATGCTCTCTGTCGACCTGTTGTCCAAGACAATATGTGTGGTGTTTCTGTTTATTTTGGTTGGGTGAGAGTGGGTTTATCAGAAATGCAGTTCGAATTTCAACTTGGAACTTGTTATCTCCAACAATAGCCGAGTGTCAATAGCTAAAACAGTTCATTATTTCCCTTGGATGGTTGACATACTGTAGCAGGAGTCTACTACTGCCGAAGAGTGATGCAGCGCATTAAAAAAATTATCCATTATTACCCAGAAATTGAAATGAGAATAATACAGAATAATGGCAATCAAAGCACAGAGTTTCATATTGATTCATTTCCCCCAACATACAATAAAAATTGGATTAGATAATTGTCACAATAAAATAATGCATTAACCCTTGAAGCCCCAGTGACCAGCATCTCCCCACACTAGCAATGCCTTAAGTAGGTCATCAGAATTAAGGAATTGATCACCAAACATGAACTACAAGAAATGTATGAAGACCAGTAAGGAGAATTTGCAGGTTTACATTGGGCTTAGGGAGGTCAATTGGTATGGAAAGCAAAAGTAGCTAATTAAGGTCATTCCCCCGAAATAAAATTTAAGATACAATTTTTGTCAAACTTTCACAAGTTGTTATCTATCGTGTAATGTTTTGAAATATAAATTAAAAAGAATAGGTCCCCATGTCCGTTTACGAGATATCATCGTCTCAAGTTACCCCATAATTCCATGCAATTTCGCCTAACAAACACGTTTATTTGATCAGTTTACACTACTTTCCATAGGAAGAGGAAGCACATAATTAAAGCAAATCTTGAAACAATGTACTAGACGTAAAATATCAATAACAAGGAACAATTTACTAGATGTTTTATGGCAGATACTCGAAGCATCAGACGAAATTGACTTAAAACCATCCTCACGTGCGTGTTCTCGAGGTCATGATTTCATCTCCATGAGTAACGCGTTTCTAGTAATAATTTTGTTTTCGAACATGTGTCGTTTTTTTCTAACTCTTTGAACAAAAAGAGGATGAACGGTCGGTCAAAAATATGAGGAAAAAAAGATAGGTCACCATGCTTGTTTAAGAGTAAATGACTTTTCTTTTCTCTGGTGAGCTTAGGAAACCTATTACTCCCTGGACATGCGCGCGTGTGAGCGCGCTACTGACGCAACAAATCGTGCGCAGTAAGGATGCGCAATGCAATACAGGGCAATGACCTTAAGGGAAAGGGTGAATGTAGATTATAGCATGTGAAACTTTCAGAAGTAAGTAAACTTTCACATAGACAAATCATGTTGAAGGTGATCAGGATTCCAATTCCCATGATTTTGGTGCTTGCTTCACCGAGGAGACCTGTGATGCTGGTCACTGTATGTAGCATGAAATTATTATCAAAAATTAATTTTAAGCAGTAATTTTTGTTTCACATCAAATACATGCATGTATGTACCTATCCCCGCTACACATTTTAAAGTGGTTATTGTTAGACAGAGCAGTACTTGTAAGTGTATTTCCAAACCAAATATAATTGTGAACAGAAATTGTCCTTTCTGATCCATCTGAATATTATTTTTTACTGAACTATTAACAGGGTCAATATCCATAACGGAAAACAGCTATTTTTTTTCGGGAACGTCCTAAACTTAAAATTTAAATTCGTTTTACTGCTCATACACAAATATGCAAGTTGCCTGGGGAACTGAAACCTATTTTGAAGGATTATGTCATTTATTTTGTGTAATCTGTAATTTCGATCATACTTGGAAAAGTAATTATATGTTGATAATAGTTACTGGTACATCAAGAGTAAAGATAATGGTAGAGAGAGGAAATAATTTTGAGCCAACCTGTTCAGTCATCGTCCGTTGGAAAGGTATATAAGGTATTTCTAGCAAACGTATTTTGACGATCGTGTATTTTTTGTCGCCTCTTGTTGCTACTATAACAAAATCATTTTGTTGAAGCACTTCTAGTCGGTGTCGCCGGTCCTGATCGGTTTAAGCACACATTTTCTCGAAGAGTTTGTAGCCGCTGAGTCCATTCTCATTATTCAATTGGTGTGACTGAGTTATAATTTCGAAGACCTTGTATCGATTCTCGCGTTGTTGGGGAATCTCGTTTTGTGGCAGCGCTGTGCTAACAAGCTAAATCTAAGCTACGTTGTGTATGTTCCAAGATTTCTCGCCTGTGATATTCCAGTCTCCTGTTTGTGTCCTGCTGACGGCTTTAGTCTTCGCTAGGATATTACCGGTAAACGATGTTCTCTACCCGTGCTTTCTTGTCGTCGACTCTTTCGCCTTCGTTGCTCACGCTGAATTTCAAGTCGGCGTTCACGCTGAGCAGTTGTAAATCTCCCCCGGAATGGATTTTCAGTCACTTGTTAAATCAGGCGTTGCTGTCTTTGCTTGGTCACAGACGGTGAAAAAACATATCAGTACGCAAATGTACGCAGCGAACCAAGCAAGAAGCGGAGAAACACGCCGAAGAAACATGAGAGTGCGCAACTGTCAGCAGTCGCGATTTGGTTTTGTTGCTAGGCAACTGTGCGGACACCGTCGAAATATATATAGGCAGGTCGAGATTTGACCGCCCTAAGCATTCCTCGCGCAATCCCCACGCGACAAATTTGTAAACCTCCACTTCGCGAGGAATAAAGGTGGAAAAGAATCTCCAACTCTGGCCTGTCCCAGAGCTCTCTTTTACTGTGCTTTTAATAATATGCGCTGACTACCTCCAAACATCGCAGCGGGAACACTCAAAAGACAAAACAGCTCAGTTTGACCGGTTCATACCTGGTCCGTGCAATGTGAACTGTGATTTAGATTTACTGTGTTGATCAGTTTTTTTTTAACGGCTGTCAGCGTAACTATGAAAACGGACGGCTGTTGCATTTGGGAGCCCCCTAAGTTATTTAAAGGGGCAGGAATAATTAGCTGGATTGATGTTTTGCTTCTCTTTAGACTTTTGCAGGGAACACGGATAGAAACAACGTTGTCAATCATGAGCTGAAACCACCAATAAGGGCTCGGTACCTGAGAATTGTTCCAGAATCTTGGAACGATCAGATAGCTTTGAGGGTAGAATTCTATGGCTGCAAGAAAAGTAAGATCCTCCCCATTTATTCACCACATTTTGTGACTACAATTAAAACTTAAATGTGTTTTGACATAAGGCCTGCCATTTTGCTTAAAAGTTTTCCAGGATTTTATGGTCGAGCCAAGTCACCTGACCTAGTTTTCATAATTTCTGCCCACCAAAATGACAACATTTCGAGGCTTATTAGCCAGTTATTGGTCAAAGCCTTAAATGATAGACCGGCCCTTTACTCTTTAGGCGAAGATTACTCGAGACCCATGCCTTAATTTCTGAGATCTTCCTCATCAGCATAAGTCGATGAGGAGAAGCTGGTACGTCACTCACTGTTGAATGTGGCATCCCTTTGCCTCCCCCACCCACCTCAACCCCCCCCTCCCAAAAGACTGTCTCAAAGCATGCTACCAACATCCCTCAAGGCGATGCCATTAATGTTTAGCAGCCAGCGCACGTTGAATGCTTCGCTAAAACCGATTGGCCACATGCGTTCAATATATCTCAGTGCGTTACGGCAGCTGCTGAAACTGCCTTGCCGAATGTTATTAATATTCTTCCACATACCTTCGATTGGTTTTTCTAGAGAATGGAAATTACTCCCGATGGAGTCCTTGGTCCCCATGTTCGGTATCGTGTGGGGTTGGAAGCCGCTCACGTTCTCGCTCTTGCACAAATACTACCCTCAGTCTTTTGAAGGATAGCTGCTTTCGATCAGGAAACATTGTCCAGACTGTGGAATGCAACAATACAAATTGCCAAGGTATAGATTTCATTAATAAACAATCGCACCACAGTAAATAGCATCATTTCTTTCGATTAGTCAAAATTTTAGATTGTCGTTTATAGCTTATTTAACTCCTATAATCCTGACATCACCTTTATGTTTCCCTTGCATAGGTGCCTCCTTAACAACCAACAAAAAGTCAAGTAAGTAAAGTATGCGAGGTTGGTAAATTCATGTTTAGTGGTTTTAAACTGACAAAGCTGCACTCAAGACTGATCCTTTCTCTGAAAAGTTTTAAAATACTTCTACTTCCTTCGTTTTACCTATGTGCACTTCACGGATAATTAGCCCATTACAAACCTCCAAACTGGAGGCCCAGAATTGTAATCTGTTCAACCTCATTTCCCAATTTTAACCCTATTCTGCCTGGACTTTTTTGAGTTTCTGAGCCTGGGGGGGGGGCACAACCCCCTTCCCCATAGATCTCGAAAAGTATTAAAGCTGTTGCAATGAAGCTTGGCACGTTTGTAGCACGTCATTAGCTTAACAGATTGTGCTTACGATATGTCAATTATGACGTGTCGTGACGTCACAATAACGTCACAAACCCGCCATTTTGAATTTGAGGCCGCCATCTTGAATCCCAAACCTGCAGTCATACAGCTGACAATGACGTCACCAAAAAATATATGATTTTGTTTTAAGAAACAGACTTAGTCAAAACAAGCACACAAAAGTAAAAAAATTATCTTCTTCTTACAAACAAAGGGGGAAAACCTGAAAAAAGACTGAATACACTTCTCAGTAGACGGTTGCTATCGAAACGTCAATCATCATAGACACGTCATTGACACAGGAAAATTTTCTCTGATAAATTTTAGGAAAAGTCACGAGATTTGGTGATTATTCGACTAGCCGTTTAAAAGTTATAATTCGTTAAAGTCAGCGCGGGCACAATGTGCCCCCCCCCCCCCTTCAGGCAGAATAGGATTAAAATGGAAAAACTCTGGGAATGAGATTGTTCTCCTCGGTTCCAGCCCGCTCTATCGAAACACACAAGACCGGATCAAAACCAATTGGATTTTGCTCCCTTTTCACTTTGCTCTTGAGTTTCTTGATTATTAACAATAGCAGTACCAAGATTTTGGAAGATTCTGCTTAGGATGCGAAAAGTAACTGTGAACTTGTTGAGACACTCTCCCAAAAAATGGATTTCCTTCCAAAAACGCGCTCTTGACATCAAATAGTCAACTTAAATACAGTCCTGAAACCCCCCTCCCCCTTTCAATGTTGTTGCTTGTTACTTTGAATGTCATTACTAAATCCATAACAGCATTGATAAGGGGTGGGAGAGGTGAGGGGGGGGGGGGGTAGTTCTGTATTGACTATGAAAATGTCAGAAATAACCGTCAATATAGCGAGTGCCTCAGGTGTTTTTGCAACTACTTGTAGCTCTGGGTAGTGCCACGTCATGCACCAGTATGGAATTTTTGTGCTGATTTCTCAGACGCATATTTCCCAGGAAGAGGTGTAACTTTAAGAACCATGGTTTCCTAATCAGGCACATGACTGGTGTCCAGAGAAGGCAGGAAATTATAGTTAAATTTCAACATTTGTAACAGCCGAATTGCATGGATTATTGGCTGGAATCATTTTTCTTCATCCAGGTTCTACTCATATCCAAACTTATGTGCCCATTTCCACTGGAATTCTTGTGGTGTTAGCCGTTTTTGCTGGGTTATTGAGGTACTATTTGTTCTTCAAGAAAAGGAAATCTTCACTAGGTTAGTAAGCACTATTATAACCTGGTTTAAATCTGCTGGTGTAGTTACAAGCGCGTTGGGCTTGGATAGCACTTTTGTCGCCGGAAGGACGGAGGGACAGTGGTTCAAGCCTTGGTCTCTGCAATGTTTCTTGTAGTTTCCTTAGACAAGAAACTTTACCCTCCACGTTGTTTATCTAAACCCAGATGTATTAATGAGTATAGGCGACAAACTGCTGGCTGTAACCGTATCCCAATCAATGGGGAGCTAAAGAAAACTTATTGGAATTAAAGCAATGAAAACTAAACATAATTACAAACAAAATAGTAGCACACAAGATAGTAAAGGAAGAAAAGGGGCTGAAGCTGTAGTGGAAAAGAAGGGGGGAGAGGGGGATTGATTACCAAGGTGTTGTAAAACCAGAGGTAAAGAGTAAGAGCGGAGCTACCCCTCGGTCAGTATTCAGAAACAGAGATGTGATATTTACTGTATGGATTTTCAGCGACAGATTGATCGTTTATAAAACACATAAAGACATACGTAACGGGCTCACATAACATTAGCGAGTGGTGTATCACAAATACAATGTCATACAGGTACACCTTTACCCGGCAGTTATAAAGAGTGCGTTTTTCTGAAAACTGGAACTTAATTTTAGTGGACATATGTTTGTCTTCCTTTTTTCTTAACTATTTGTTTCGTTGTTGCTTTTGTTGTTTTTAACATAAGTTGGGGGGGGGGGGGAATAGTGGAGCGCTTTATGAATTTTTTGACGGCAGTCGAAAGCATCGTTTCTGTCAATTTTGTCGTAAGCGTATTTTTTCTTCTTTCAGGTGACACCTCAAGTTTTGGTAAGTATTGTCCTCTTCGATTCTGTCACATGCAAATGGTCGGTGACGATTTTAATTGTTTCGTTCTCTTTCTACAGAATTCTCATACCACGCGTTCATAATATACAGCCAAAGCGACTCCGATTGGGTAAGCCGAAAGCTTCTTCCCCTCCTGGAAGAAAAGCATGGTTTAAAGTGCTGTATACACTACAGAGACTTTACACCTGGAAAGCCCTTTCAAGACAGCATGGCGGAAAGTGTGTATAATAGTTACAAAATCATAGCAGTGTTATCAAGTAATTTCTTGAACAGCAACTACTGCAGCTACGAACTAAATATCGCCAAACATCGTCTTCTGAACAGAAGGGATGAAAGTCTGGTCGTTATAAGAATTGATAACGAAGATTGCCGCAAGCTTCCTAAAGAGTTAAGGAAGAGAAATTTCATCGACTATTCTAATGCACTGGAAAGGCTCTGTGGGAGCACAAACTGATAAGGTTTCTTGATATTCCTGAAGATTTCAGACTTAAACGAGAGGAGACTGTAGAGCAGGACTACAGCGATGACAACAACGGTAATGCTGTTTTGGCTAACATTAGGAGTAGCGCAAGGAATGAAGGCCACGAGTTCAAAATAGGGACTAATACGGAAATCGTCGGTCAGTCTCCTTCTATCATTTTTCCCCATTCTCAATCTAATGGCTCGTTGATAGAAGGGCGGGAAACAGTATTATAGACGCGATATTACTTTACTTAAAAATCGACAGCATAAAGAAATAGCTGATTCAGCGAGCGGAGCTTCTACTACACTGAAAAGGCCTCTGTGGGAGTACAAACAGCCTCAATTGTTCATACTCCTGAAGATTTCAGACTTAACGGAAACGGGACTGTGAAGCAGGACTGCAACAATGACAACAGGAGTAATGCTGTTTTAACTAACAACGGAAACTGCTCAAGGAATAAAATAGGCCACGAGTTCAACATTGCCGGGGCTGATACGACGGAAATCGTAAATTAAGCTCCTGCTATCATTTCTTCCCATTCTCAATCTAATGGCTCGTTGATAGAAGAGAGGAAACAGTATTATAGTAGCTTAAAATTGAGAGCATAAAGAAGAAAAAAAGGATTTAGAGCTCGAGCAGAGCTTATTTATAATTGTTTAAAGAAATGAAGGTGACGAACTACACGGTAAAGGGCCTAGTACGATACACATTCTTCTTAATCATGATCGAACTTGCTGATACATTTCAAATCTTAATTTGTTTTTACAAAAAACGCTATTTGCGGGGTCAAGCAAGTTAAGGCATGGGTCCCCTGCTTATTTGGCTAAGTGGCGTTTAAAACGGACTGTTTATGAAAATTGGCAAGTAATTTTTTTCTCGAAGGCCTTAACAATATGTGACAGATTTGACGTTCAGATTTCAGTCACGCGACCTGTAAAATAAATGGTTATTAACGATCAAAATATTCAGATTAAAACGGGACAAAGAAAATGAAAGAGCAGCGCATATTCTTGGGTAGAATTCTTCTATTCTTAAGGTGGATATTATGAATTAGCCCTGCATGTGTGTCTATGTGGAATAGGGATTACGTAACTAAGGGAAACAGGTTACGTGACTTATAAAACAGCTTAATAACTTTTGATATAAATAGCTTTGTCCACATCACAAGGCAAAGTGACAATCCAGACAATTTGGCTGACAATGTGACGACGAATATTTCTAGGCTTATGCTTAGCAACCTTGCCCCATTCGAGAAAACACGTTTTATGACGTCAGCGACAAAGGAATGTCACTTGATACTAATGATCACTTTTACAAAAAGCATCTAGTCAGATACAACTGATGATAGCTCTATGGAACTTTAAATTTGGATCCTTTTGCGTCTTTAAAAGGATATAAATATTCTCTGCGGGGGGTCTTTCAACGCCTCCAAACCATGCCTTAAATTACCTGAGTATACGTCAAAAAAAAAAAACGTTTTACCCTAGTCAAGATACATAACCGGATAACTAAAGCAATGATCGGCAAAGTGTCGACTTTTAAATCGCTGCAAACTATATAGATCAAAAAGAAAGATTTAAGGTTCTATCTAGGATTTATTGTTTAGGGGAGAAGTCCCGAGTGGCCGAAGGCCACGAGCTTCCTACGGGGGTCCAGGGGCATGCCTCCCCCCCCCTGAATGTTTTTGAAATGAATATGGATCCTAAGGATTGGGATAATTTATTTAATGTCAGGAACACAGGGAGAGGTTACCCAATCTCCCGAGCCAGGGGCTAGCTAAAAAAGAAACTATGAAAAAAGCCAAGAACTAAGCCAAAAGAAAAAAGCCAAAAAGCTAAAAAACAGAACAAATTAATACATATCGAGAAAGCTAGCTAAAATTGCATATATCTATATAATTAATTGATCAAGTCAGAAGGTAATTAAGATGGAATCCATCAGGAAATTGAGTAATCAGTGGACAAAAACCTTCTAGCAGAATAATTTCAAGTTTATCGCATTCTTTTTTACACTTTTTAAGAGCTACAGACGTAATTAGTTACCTGTAATAACACCAAAGACAATTTCCTATAGGAACCCGTGAAATGAAATTCAAAATTTCATAGGAATTGTGTAAACACGGGTAAAATAGGTAAATTTTTATGTGTAAGATTTCATTTTGTGAAATTTGAAATTTATTTTCTCGGGCTCCCATAAGAAATTGTCTTTGGGGTTATCACAAATACCAAATTACATCCATAGCTCTCAAAAAATGTAAAAAAGAATGCGATATGCTTTAAATTATTCTGGTACAAGATTTTTGTCCACTGAAAATTAAAATTACTCAATGTCCTAATGAATTCCGTTTTAATTTAATTAAAATGTATGATTTATGTAAAAATGTATACACATTGGATCAGTGTATATAAATAAGATAACATTAAAGGCAATTACTACATTGGCAGCCGATAAAATTCAACTTATTTAAATGTTTGCGAAACGATGACACATTAGATGCCAACTTTACAACTAATGGCAGCTGGTTCCAGATACGAGAAATAATGTACGTATACGAACCATGAAAGAATCTTCTATTATAAGAATTTTGTTCAACGTTTAGCCCTCTACTTTTAAGATTTTATTGATGTAACTCGAGATTTGAATAAATTAGCTATATAACATGGGCCATTTTCCTTAAAACATTTAAAAAATATTAGAGATTGTTCCATACGTCTGTGTTCTAGTGTATTCATGTCCGCCATCCTAAGAACTGACTCAATCAGATGCAAGCTGGTGCATTTTGAGACACAATTTTGAGATAATGTTACAGCGGTATTTCATTTTAATTTTTAGTTGGATCACGTTTTGACAAAGTTACATTTAGCTCCGATATTTGCTAACGTCACCAGAAGAGTTACCAGACATGTCTAATTGCACAAATATTAAATATACATACTCATTGTTTACAGTAAATGAATAACATAAATAAACTAAACAACGGCAATTGGCCTTTGGAAAATCTCCCTGATCAACTTGAGGATCTAAATGTATTTTCCTTCTCCAAAAAGTTGAATTGAAATTGACTTGAATTACAAATCCAATTTGCGCTTCTTTACGCGTTTGTAATGATCAGCCACTGACTCCAGGACATCATCTGACAACTGGTCAGGACCTTCGATGCAAATGCACATGGTGTGTTCAAGTGCATCCCCACCGAGCCTACTGCAGAGCCTTGTTTGAATTAGCTTCATGGCGCTGAAGGAATGCTCAACTGTCAGGGCTGTTGTCACCGGTAATACATTTACAATCGCACCTACCTTTGCCAAGTTCGGAAAAGCAGTGGCAATGTCAGAGTTACCAGTGTCTATGAATGTCGAGAGCACTTGTTGTAAGGTGCTGTCTTTGTACCGCACACAAATGACTCGGCGAAACAGCTTCCATTGTGACTCTGTATCCTCAGCGTTAATGTCAGGTTGTGAGATGCCTACTTCTCCCTGAAATTGGATCCTTTGTGCGACACTGTAGAAATTGATTAGGGTTCGTATCTTTTCTATTCCATAGTCTGCCAATTTATCCTCAGTTGGGAAGTGTCATGGATCAAAAATAGACATAGCAGAGATAGGATCTGTAGACTCCATCCTTCCATTAATACAATGTGGTCAACAACACTTTGCACGTAAGGACGATAAACCTTGTGAAGAAACAAGTTCTTTTCCTCCTCTGTGATCACAATGTTCTTTACTCCAAGTTGCAAGTTCCAAATCACCATGCAGTGAACACTGAAGAATGATTTTGTATCATGCGTGTAATTTACTTCTGGAATTTTCTATTTGTTTTGACCCTTTTTTTCACCGTGTTTTGACCAGTATAATGTCCAAAGCCCTCCTGAAAATTGTTGCTTGTAAGAATCGGCCGAGCAACTATTTTTCAAAACATGTGATTTTGATCAACTGAAAAACTCGTAAGCGTGGTGAAGGTATTGCAATAACCTAGACCTGTCCCCAAAAAAAACCACGGTCAAAATATGATCCTTCGTCGGTCCGTACCCCCAAAGGACATCATTAAGCAACCAATCAATCATCCAGTGGCCTTGAACGACCTACTACTACGACGAAAATTACGTGTTACTAGAAGACGGTGCCCTGCAGGCCCGTCTTAATAACCTAACGGAGTTTTGAGCTTTTAGCTGTTTGAAATGATCGAAACCTGTATCCAACTTCTGCTAAACGGATACATTTTAAAGGGCATACAATGCACCCAGAGGAATTATGCAGATGAATGACCACTGATGAAGACGTACAGAAAGACGGACACGTGTCACTTGCCTCCTGACATGACTGCAAGATATATACTTATTACTTGTTTGATGGATACTCGGCAGTTGAATGGATTAATTGGCATTCCACAGTACACTTCCTGGGGAAAAATACGCAAAACTTTCTTAGGTGATAGATACTTTTGAGGAAGCAATTTTTTTTGTTCATATAAGACCATCCCAATAGAATTCCGAGCGTGCGAACTTTAATTTTGTGCTCAATACGACGAAACTTTGCAGCAAGACACTATAAGATGTCTACAATGCGGGCTAAGACTTGGGAGTGAGGAGAACTGAGTCACGTGACCTGTTAAAGAAAAGTACTGAGGCAAAGTAAAGAAGTCTGTAAGGTGTATAGCTTTGGCTGGTTCAGCTGTTATGATTACCAATTTTTGTGAATATATTTCAGATTGCCCAGGCCCATCGCCCGTATCATTTGGAGAGTGGACTCCATCAGACGTCAAAGTAACCTTTGGTCAATATATAAATACCAGTAACTGGTATATGAATGCATCATGGACTTCTATGAACGGTACGTAAATTATAAGGGCAGTGTCGGGCTTAAATATTGAAAAGTTATCGATTACTTAATGCCACCATATGTACAACTGAATAAGGCGATTCTAATAGAGAAAACAAAACAAGCAATTTGCAGATAGAGTGGAAGGGTGGCGGTGTTTTGGAGTCCGTTGAATTTGTTTTCATGACAGGAGGTCGAGAAATCCAAATTGCCATTTGAATGGAACTTTGATTTTTTTTTAGCAGTAATTTTGTCCTGCAAGTTTCTTATTCCTTACCTGCATCGTCTTTTGTGATTTTTTTCTTCCTATCTCAATATAAGTAAGCAAGCTTACAGCTTGTTCTTTGCCAGATAAGAAATGTCGATACATCATCCGGGATACTGTGTTTTAACCCTATTCTGCCTGGGCTTTTTTTGAGTTTCTGAGCCTGGGTGGGGGGGGGGCACAAAGTGCCCCCTCTATAGATCTCGAAAAGTATTAAAGCTCTTGCGATGAAACTTGGCACGTCTTTAGCACGTAATTAGCTTAACAGATTGGGCTTATGAAGTGTCGTGACGCCACAATAACGTCACAAACCCGCCATTTTGAATTTGAGGCCGCCATCTTGAATCCCAAGCCTGCGGTCATACAGCTGACCATGTCGTCACCAAAAAACATATGATTTTGTTCTAAGTTTTCTTCTTACAAAACAAGAGGAAAAAAACTGAAAAAACACTGAAAAAAGGCAAAAAATAGTCAAAATACACTTCTGAGTAGACGGTTGCTATGGAAACGTCAATCATCACAGACACGTCATTGACACAGGAAAATTTTCGCTGATAAATTTTAGGAAAAGTCACGAGATTTGGTGACTATTCATCTAGCCGTTTAAGAGTTATAATTTGTTAAAGTCAGCGCGGGCCCAATGTGCCCCCCCCCCCCCTCCTAGGCAGAATAGGGTTAAAGGAGAACTGAAGTCAAACATCAACCTTATTTTTTTAGCTTGTTTTAAGTATTTATGCAAAACAAAACAATTTGTAATACTTTTTTTCTTCTTAAGAAACATTCCTGACGCAAAAAACGAAGAATGACATTAAGTGTGTATTAGCCGATAATTTTTCGCTTTGTACGGCGGCTCAGATTCCGTTTGTCAGCGGTTCTTCATGAAGTTTATGACGTATGTTATGGGGAAGCAAGCAAACATGGTAGTAAAGCCTTGAACGCTCACGCGACAAGATATTACTCTGAAGAGGCACTAAACGAGAGCTGGAATGACAGAAACAGCCAGAATGGTCAGACAGTGCACAGATAATATTCAATTCTTTCTGGGATTGTGTCATCCTCGGAGACCCAGGGGCAGCTAGTCGGGACGACGGGATTTTCATGGGTGAAAGTTTACAACAAGAGCGGGAGAGCCCCTGGGCACTTACTCTTACTGAACGAGTTCCAGAAGCGTTTGAAATCCCGCCTTCTGATTGGCCAGAAAAATTTTTTTCTGGCCAATCAGCGAAGAGGAACAGCCGAGCGACTCTCATGTCTTCTTACACGAGGTTGTTTTCCTCATCAATCGCCGTAGTAGCGTGGCCCGTTCAACGGGAACATTTTTGAGAGAGCTTCAGAAAAAAAAACCTTTAATACTAAATAAATAAACGAAGCCGAAGAAATCGCAAACTATAACGTGGCCGGAAGAAAACAAGGACTTATGGATGGTATCGTCAATTTTTAGAGCTAACGACTCCCCTTTCTCAAGTGTTGCATGAGGCTAATAGCTACTCGAGTAAACGATGTTACTAATTATTTCTCCTTGTTCGTTGAACTACGTCTGAAACTTTCCACGGGAATCTCCGATGCACGGACCACGCAACTATGTCGATCGAGCGTGGGAACCACAGTTAACCAAAGCGTAATATTAGTGTTTGTATAGAGCTGACATTCGATCGAAAATAATCGGCGGTTTTCCGCCGAAAATGCATTAAAATGGAAATACAGTTTGAAAAACACTGACCTGCTGTGTGTTTGCTGTGTTTTTATTGCTTTTCCGAGCTTCTGGAGGTTGATCTGGGCGATTTTCTGCTTAACGGTCGATGCGAGGTCATGTCACGTACTAGAGAGAACTAGTTCTCTCTAGTACGTGACATGACACGCTCGATCAACATAGTTGCGAGGCCCGTGCATCAGAGATGGAAAGTTTCAGACGAAGATCAACGAAGAAGGAGAAATAATTAGTTACACTGGAGAAAGGGAAGTCGCTAGCTCTAAAAATTTGCGTTACCTTCGATAAGTCCGCCGTGAAAAATTCCCTGTGAGTGTTTGTTTTCTTGCGGCCACGTTATAGTCAGGGGCACTCAACGAATCTGTTCCTTCAAATATCTGTTCTTGGGACGACTTCCTGCTGGCTGGCAAATTATTTTTGTGTAACTACTCTCCTGGGAAATAATCACTGAAGGTTTTTTCCTGGGAAAATTATTTCCCGCTGGAGACGCCCTGGACTAAAAGATTGAAGCTTGCTGAGAGACTGGGTCGGGGCAGTAGCCGCTGACCGAACAAACTGCTTCTCCTGGAAACCGTTTCCCCCGAAAATTTTTGGCGGTTACGGCTTACGGTCGCGGTTACGTCCGTTTACGTCGGTTTATCGTTCGGTTCATTACGGATTCTTTCAAACAAAAGGTAGGCATGTATATCGCTTTGCTATGTTTTATTCATGATCAGTTGTTTAACACTTGTGAAGCCCGGTGGCGGAAAGTAATACTCCAGTTGTTGTCTTGTTTCACTCACAGAATCATGAATCATGGCCATGCAGCCCAACTATCCAAGGCTGAAATATTAAACACCCAGCCTGCCACCACAAACATGATAAGATGCGGTTTTTATTAAGCCATTAAAGCAGCTTATGCTTATATAGGTGAGCTTTTCAGTCATGTTTTAATTTTGTTGCTTTGTATTTCGCATTCATCTGATGATTATTTAAGCTTATAGTTAGTAATGAGTACACCTGGGAGTTTAGTCCCTAAGACAAAATCCTAACTGTAGAATGGGAAATTTTAATATTTAAATGTATATTTTCTGCATGTTAGATTGAAGATATGCAAGCATCCCTCGTAGGCCTTAAGCTCACACACACCTGAGCTCAATTTTGAAAATTTTTATAATAAACAATAGGGCTTTTTATTTGTAAAATGTGGCTAACAGAGCTTTATTTCTATTGACAATTTTTTGTCAAACAGCATTTTACATAGCAGTGAACCTCTGAGCATTTCATTTGAATATTTATGAGGTTTAAATGGCCTCTGACTGCAGCAAACTGCCCTTGAATCCCTGTACTGTATGCTTTCCCTACAATTGATAACTAGTGGCAACCAAAGAACTTTTCTTGTAAACAAATAACAAACGTGGACAGACAAAATAGAGAAACACGTGCTTTATATGCCCTGCTCTTATTTTGTTGTAAATATATCGCAGCAAAAATGCCTGTTAAGTGTCAGTAAGGGGAGATTTACTGTACAAGCTATGTTTTTGTTTAAGTCCAACTCAGTATTAACATATGTTTCTTTTGTTAGGGTGTATCAAGCATGTAACAGCCAGCACTCACAAAAATGCAAGTGACCTTTTTTGTTACTCCTTTTTTAACTCAAGAGGAGTTAGGCTTGTGATGGCAGACACTCAGTACTGGTAGTTTGTCCTTGTGACCCTTTCTCTTCCATTAGGTTAAGTTAGGCTTGTGATGATGGACACTCATTGGTTGTTCGTTCTTGTGACCCTTTCTCTTCCATTAGGTTGAGTTAGGCTTGTGATGACGGACACTCATTGGTTGTTAGTTCTTGTGACAATTTCTCTTCCATTAGGCTGAGTTAGGCTTGTGACGACGGACACTCATTGGTTGTTCGTTCTTGTGACCCTTTCTCTTCCATTAGGTTGAGTTAGGCTTGTGACGACGGACACTCATTGGCTGTTCGTTCTTGTGACCCTTTCTCTTCCATTAGGTTGAGTTAGGCTTGTGACGACGGACACTCATTGGCTGATCGTTCTTGTGGCCCTTTCTCTTCCAGTAGGTTGAGTTAGGCTTGTGACGACGGACACTCATTGGTTGTTCGTTCTTGTGACCCTTTCTCTTCCATTAGGTTGAGTTAGGCTTGTGACGACGGACACTCATTGGCTGTTCGTTCTTGTGACCCTTTCTCTGCCATTAGGTTGAGTTAGGCTTGTGACGACGGACACTCATTGGCTGATCGTTCTTGTGGCCCTTTCTCTTCCAGTAGGTTGAGTTAGGCTTGTGACGACGGACACTCATTGGTTGTTCGTTCTTGTGACCCTTTCTCTTCCATTAGGTTGAGTTAGGCGTGTGACGACGGACACTCATTGGCTGTTCGTTCTTGTGACCCTTTCTCTTCCATTAGGTTGAGTTAGGCTTGTGACGACGGACACTCATTGGTTGTTCGTTCTTGTGACCCTTTCTCTTCCATTAGGTTGAGTTAGGCTTGTGACGACGGACACTCATTGGTTGTTCGTTCTTGTGACCCTTTCTCTTCCATTAGGTTGAGTTAGGCTTGTGACGACGGACACTCATTGGTTGTTCGTTCTTGTGACCCTTTCTCTTCCATTAGGTTGAGTTAGGCTTGTGACGACGGACACTCATTGGTTGTTCGTTCTTGTGACCCTTTCTCTTCCATTAGGTTGAGTTAGGCTTGTGACGACGGACACTCATTGGTTGTTCGTTCTTGTGACCCTTTCTCTTCCATTAGGTTGAGTTAGGCTTGTGACGACGGACACTCATTGGTTGTTCGTTCTTGTGACCCTTTCTCTTCCATTAGGTTGAGTTAGGCTTGTGACGACGGACACTCATTGGCTGTTCGTTCTTGTGACCCTTTCTCTGCCATTAGGTTGAGTTAGGCTTGTGACGACGGACACTCATTGGTTGTTCGTTCTTGTGACCCTTTCTCTTCCATTAGGTTGAGTTAGGCTTGTGACGACGGACACTCATTGGCTGTTCGTTCTTGTGACCCTTTCTCTGCCATTAGGTTGAGTTAGGCTTGTGACGACGGACACTCATTGGTTGTTCGTTCTTGTGGCCCTTTCTCTTCCAGTAGGTTGAGTTAGGCTTGTGACGACGGACACTCATTGGTTGTTCGTTCTTGTGACCCTTTCTCTTCCATTAGGTTGAGTTAGGCGTGTGACGACGGACACTCATTGGCTGTTCGTTCTTGTGACCCTTTCTCTTCCATTAGGTTGAGTTAGGCTTGTGACGACGGACACTCATTGGTTGTTCGTTCTTGTGACCCTTTCTCTTCCATTAGGTTGAGTTAGGCTTGTGACGACGGACACTCATTGGTTGTTCGTTCTTGTGACCCTTTCTCTTCCATTAGGTTGAGTTAGGCTTGTGACGACGGACACTCATTGGTTGTTCGTTCTTGTGACCCTTTCTCTTCCATTAGGTTGAGTTAGGCTTGTGACGACGGACACTCATTGGTTGTTCGTTCTTGTGACCCTTTCTCTTCCATTAGGTTGAGTTAGGCTTGTGACGACGGACACTCATTGGTTGTTCGTTCTTGTGACCCTTTCTCTTCCATTAGCTTGAGTTAGGCTTGTGACCACAGGCATTCATTAGTTGTTTGTTCAATGTTGTTGTGTCCCTTATTCTTGCATCAAGTTGAGTTATGCTTGTGATGATAGGCATTCATTGGTTGTTTGTTGTTGTGTCCCTTATTCTTGCATCAAGTTGAGTTAGGCTTGTGAGAGTGGATACTCATTGGTATTTGGATATTGTAAGCTGTTATTTTCCTTCCAGATAAATTTGACGTTGGTGGCTATTGTTTGTATTGGTTTTCATTATTGAGTTGGTCTTTCTCTTCTGTAATAATTCAGGTGCTTCATTCAGCAATTTTTGTTTGCTCCTACATGTATTATTTGTCACTTTTTTCTATTACGGCATGTCACCCGTTATTCTTTTGAATTCCTCTTTCCTTTACAATGAATGCTGTACAAGTCACAGATACACATGCAAGTCGAAATGAAACTGCTGATTTGCTTGTCAATGGAAGGTAACTTTTCAACAGAATAATAATGCAGTTTTCATTCTTATGAAGTTAAATACCTTTTCTAATTGTATTGTGTTGTTCCAGAAAATATCCATACTCCCCCCACAGAGGGTTTTTTGGGTTTGAACCCCCTACTTCTCTGGAAATTCCAGTTTAGGCTGATGCCTTCCCCTCCCTGTCGGAATTTTCAATGAACTTCTGTGATGGGAGTATTGATATTTTCTGGACCCACACATTGATACAGTTGAATGTGTCAAAAGGGTGCAATTTCACTTTCAAAGTCAAAAGCTTTTATGCTGTGGACTCATTTAATAGTGAAAGTTCTTTTACAAAATTCATTGCCTAATCATGAGAAAAAGAAATCTGTACAGGATATGACTAAATTCATATTGTAAAAGTGAGCTCAAAAGCACTTTTTACACAGGCATTAAGTCATCCTGCACATACAGTGTATTTCTTGTTGGTAATTTGTATTGTTATTTGTTTATGATTATTTCAGTAGAGTGCCTGTGAACTAGCTATATTAGCTAAGTGCACTTTTGCTCTAAATAATAGCATTTACCATTTTCTACCTACATTCTGTAAAAAATGTTCCACATGGAATCTTGTTCATCCCTGATGAAGTCTGTAGTTATCAGACAAAGGTGGTTGGAGAATAAAACTTGGTACGGGCATGGATACTTTCAGGAACCACACATTCATCAAGAAAGAATTAATTTCATTTGTTCTCTTTGGGTGTAAGTGATAATGGAGACCAATTAGGTGCCTCACTAGGGGACATACATGTACTAACATGAGTCGAAATGTCAGCTTTTAATGGGTAGTCTGCACACTGTCTGTGTGGTGTGTTAACCTGTAAAGGCTTAATGCGGGCTGGGGAATTTACAAGACTCTAGAAAGGGTTGTCAGTTATCTCCAAAGGTTTGAACTGTTAAATCCTTTAACCCTAGCATTGACCAGCATGTAATGTCTCCATACCATACAGGTGTATTACTACAGTTGAATCTCTGCTTTTGGACACCTGCTATATATAATAAGCGAACAGCTCCTGTCAACAGACACAAAACTGTAGTCACGGTGATTTCCCCACTGAAACTCTAAATTCTACTCGCATGATCTCCTGCAGGTAGACACCTCTTTCAATATCTGAAAGAGCTAAAATAACTTCCCTTATGCTGACAAACATCTTTAATCTTGGACTCAAATAACAGTATTCACAATTATTGCTTGTAAAATCAATTTGCACTACAAGAAGGTTGAGCGCTCTTTTCGCTTCCCGAATGGCTAATGTGCTGGGGGTGTGACAATACTTACTCAATTAAATACATAATTAATAATTAATTAATTAATTAATTTATTTATTTATTTTGACAATACGTATTATTGCTGGCTGGGAGATATGAGAAATCAATTCTGCTGGCTGGGAAACCTACTATGGACAAGTTGCTGGGAAAAAGGGACAGATAATTTTTTCCCAGCAATGCAGAAAAACACTCGAAAATGCCTTACACAGCTTTTTTTCTTGTCACATTGAATAGAACAATGCATTTTTTCAAAATTGTTCGTTGAGTGCCCCTGTATAGTTTGCGATTTCCTCGACTTCGTTTATTTATTTATTTATTTTTTTCTGAAGCTCTCCTAAAAAATGTTCCCGTTGAACGGGCCACGCTACTACGGCGATTGATGAGGAAAACAACCTCGTGTAAGAAGACGTGAGAGTCGCCCGGCTGTTCCTCTTCGCTGATTGGCCAGAAAAAATCAGAAGGCGGGATTTCAAACGCTTCTGGAACTCGTTCGGTAAGAGTAAGTGCCCAGGGGCTCTCCCGCTCTTGTTGTAAACTTTCGCCCGTGAAAATCCCGTCGTTCCGACTAGCTGCCCCTGGGTCTCCGAGGATGGGATTGTGTAAGTTCACATTTATCTTGACAGATCTAACTCTCCTACTGTCGCAATCGAATGACGAGAGCGTCCCTCTTGCCAATGATTACAAAACAGTTACTAATGTTGTAAACTGCAAAGCTCCTTTTGTGCCTTTAACGGAATATGCAGATCTTGTGCAGAATTCGTTAATACACACCGCTTTATAGATTTCCTTGTCATTTTGTTGCGGAGAAGCTGTGTTCCATAGAGTTTTTGAAATCGATCGCAAGTCTGGTCACGCAGATCGAATGGCCTCGTATGTCGTAAACTACACGAATTTACGTAAGCTCAAATAAAATGAAATTTTGAAATCTGTTGTGGACTTTCCTTTTTACCCCGCCGTCAGGACGGGGTCTAGTAATACCCGTTTTTTTTTTTCTTTTTTGTCGTCGTGGTCACTTGCCCCAGACCTCCGCTCGGTCAAAACAATACTTGCCGGTAATCTTGGTTCGCTTAGCGTTATTTCGCCAGAATTTTCATGAAAGTTGATGTAGAAAATTACTGGCGATTTAATGGCATGAAAACCCCTTCGATGAAAGCGAGAACGAAGGTGCTAGCGAGCTTTGAAGCTGGCATGAATTCGCCAAACTTGCCCTGGCACGTAAACATTACATCACTGAAACACAAAAGGCGATTCGGGGAAGTCCCTTGCTTTCGCCAAGTTGAATAATTCACCAGTAAAAGGCAAGCATTTTTTTGGCAGTTTTGCTTTGCTTCGCCCAACTCTTTAGGGAAAGTTGTGTAGAAAAGTACAAGAAATTCAATGGAGTTGACTTTTCTTCGATGACAGCAAGCCGGAAGAAGGCGCTAGCGAGCTTTGAAGCTGGCATGAATTCACCTAAACTTGCCGTAACACGTAAACATTTTGTCATTGAAAGACAGACGATTCGGGGAATTGTTTTGCTTGCGCTAAAGCAGTTATCGAATCATGGCCTAAAAGTAGACCTTTACGTTTCATTTTTCAGTAGATAACCGTTCCCTTTCGATTTAAGGATAACTTTTCTTCATCAATAAATCTATTTGAATTTCCGTGCCCTTGTTTAATATTTAGAATTACGCTGAGATGTCATTTCGTTAAAAAATTGACGTAACTAAGTCACGCCATGGTCAAAACTATTTCGTCACGTTCTTCTTCGCGAGTGCTAGAACAGGTGGATGACCAAGGAATGAGGGAAGGGAAAGGTGTTCATACTATAAGGGATCCATGATATCACAAGGAGAAGGGTGCAGAGAAGACGTTGGGGGGGGGGGATGGCAGCACACACGTCAAACGTTAGAAAAATCACCAACTTCAAAACGTTATACCACTTGGGCACATATCTTGAGTAACCGTAATGTATTTGCACCCCGAGGGGGGGGGAACGGCGGGGTCCAATGCCCCTGGGGCTTTTCTTGTTTGGTTTAATTCGCTTGGTACACCTTCCGGTCTTACGAAAGGAATCCCGTACAAATGAAGGTACTTCATTGGAAAAAATCTGTATGTCAACTCTCGATCTCTTCGAGTTTGCCACAAAGAAATTTTTTACCCTCCATATCTACAATGGTGTACTGCGCGGCCTTCGGATGCAACAATGACTCAAGATATAATACTAGTGTATCCTACCACTGCTTTCCAAGTGACAAAGCCCTTCAGGACGAGTGGCTTGCAAGGATTTCTCGAGCTGATCTAGTCGTCACCAAACACTCAAGATTGTGTTCGCTGCATTTCACCCCAGACGACTACGAACGTGACCTGAGAGCAGAACTTACCGGCCGGAAACGTAAAAGAGACCTCAAGACATGCACAGGTGTCATACCTTCAATATTTTCGCATCGTCCAGCCAAAAAGCCTCGACCATCGTCGGAGAAACGTCTTGAGGAAAAAGCCAGGCAAGAGGTAGGACCTAATAAACTTTATAATTATGAATGCAAACAAGAAACTTGTACTTACCTGTCGCACAACTGCAATAAACCGTGACACAAGGGACAAATAGGATATTTTTACGAAAAACAAAACATGTTGTTTCCATATTGACGCCACGAAACATGGAAAATAAATGGGAAACTTGTGAGGACTGGGGAAAGAGTTGCGTACTGATACAGCTGGAATGGAGGAGCACATACTAGCTGTGCACATCTTCTTTCCTTGTATGGAGACATTTTAGTATATAATTCATATTTAGCTCTGTTCTCTTTTTTAATTATCCAATTTATCTGTAAATATTAATGGCTTGGAGGAATAATTATTAAATAAAACTGACCAAATGTTAAGTAAAATGCAATTCTTCTGGGTCCCATAAGGAGTGAATTTGGCAGTTCTGTAAGAAGTGCCCTTGTAAGGTGAATACCAATCCAGTTGACAGTCATTTGTACTTATGACACTGAAAAATTAAAATGAATTTGAAAATCAAATACACATGAATTTACATTGCTACTACAACACAAATTTTATTTGATGTGGAGAACTTATTTTAGATATCCCTTTCACCGCAAAACATCAATTAACAACTATTATTTTGGTTTGCAGTACATTGCCTCTGTCAGTACTGAAAGAACACATGTTTTACTAGATGAGACTGATGGGCCTCAACCAAGTACATCTACATCCACTGAAACAAGTCATGGGGCAGTATTACCTGATGAGACTGACGAGCCTCGAGCAAGTTCATCCACATGCACTGAAACAAGTCATGCATTACCTGACGAGACTGATAAACCTCAACCAAGTACGTCTACATCAGATGAATTAGCAGTTTCACAGCCTGATACTGATGTGTTGGTGCAGTCTCAAGAAATTGAGGTAAAGGAGAGTGTTGACTTTGGATGCCAGGTAAACACGCGTGGAACCCAGGTAATGCTGAAATCATTTGAAACCCAGATTGATCAAGTAAGTACTAGTGAGGCCAGCACTCAATTTGAAGAAGATGATTTACAAACTACAGTTCCCAAAGTGGAGGACATCACTGAGGAAGATAATGCTGAAACTGTGTCCCCAGGTGTGTCCCCTCAAAAGGATCCAGCTTATCAACCCTCTTCACCCACAGACAAATTGTCAGATGATTTCAACACATCAGAAGACGAGGAAGAAGAAAACTGTAAGCCCCTTAACCCTCAGGATGACACAAAATTTATTGTTTTTAAGAAAGAGCTGTTTGAACTTTTCAAGCGATGCCCTGAATGTGGTGCAGTTGTCAATAAAAAGCACCAATCCATTCTCAATGTTCCCAACGTTCCCAAAGTATAAATGAGCAGGCTTTTATTGGGTTAGTCAATCTATAGCAGTCAGTGTATTTGTTGAATATCAAGTTTTCCTACCACAATATTCTTTCATGGTGTTGACAAGAACAACGTAAAGGGATGTCTTCTATGTAATGCCTGGCCTCTTAGTTTAGTTTTTATGACAAAGAGAAACTTGTAACTCGTCTGACTTCAATGATACCGGCCCTTATTCCTTTTCTTTTTCTTTCTCTTTTTTTTTTCAGTTGGGGAGGGGTGGAAATGGAGAAAAGTTCCATTCACGAACATCGTGAAACCCTGGATGAGGGAGTTGCTCCCTTCGTAAACATCTGAAATGCATCTGTAAAATATCCCTAAAAGTCCCTAATCTATTATTAATCAGCCGTTAAATTTTGTTGTCTTGCAGATTTGAATGGAAAATTGAATGGTATCTTAGTTCGCCTTGTGATCGAAAAAGCGAATTCTTGGATTGACCCAGTGTACTGCTTCATTCTGCGGAAGGTAAGTACACTGAAGTTTCTCTATTTCGCATATTTCCTGACTCTGCTAAACTATATTACGCGCTCCGTGCCCTTTGAATGATCGTGTATTTAAGCGAAATCGACTAAACTGCATTTTGATGTCATTTTCAGTTGGTTTCGGAAGGAAACTGCATCAGTGAGAAGGCTGTTTCTTCTAGAGTCTAGTTTCCAATAACAACAACAATGCAATGACGATTGCATAGAAATTATACAGCCTGAAGAAATGGCCTTAACGGCTTAAGCAAATTCTTTTAAGCCGACACAACAGGACATTTTGTTGATTGATTTATCGCTAATTTCATGTCCTTTTCGTTGCAGAACCAGACGTTTCTCAGCGCTAATATTTCTTTATATGATTATTATTGTCCTGAACCTATTTACCTAAAGGTAAGTTTAACTACTTGTAGCTTCACACACCCCTTGTTTTGGTATTACAGGTAAAGTCAACAAGTTTTCACCGCTGAAATGATGCAACTAGAACAAACAACTCGTTTTCGTTCCGGCAACAGCGGGATTAGTCGTAACTTGAGTTAATAAGAAGCTAGCTTTGTGATGTTTTACGTAGATTTTGAATTCCTACTGACCTGTTTTGTAATTGTCTTCCTAGGTTGTTGGACTTCCTTTCCCAAACGCTGTTTCAGGAATAAAGCGATATGCACCAGATTGTCGTACGTTTTTAACCCCGTTTTAGCGTCAGTCCGCACTAAAACAGGTTTTGGTGTCTCTGTCAGCAACAAATTTCCCTTCTGTTACGAATGAAGTTTTTCCAGGCCCGTCCCCCGTGAGAGGTCTCACTCACAAATTACCCTGTTAACTCTCTCTTTATAGTAGGGGTACTATAACGTGTGTTCTTGTCGCCATTTTGTTGCTCTACTGCTGGTATAAAATGAATGCGTATGAGGTCTTAGACCGACAGCGCGTCTTGTTAGCCAATCAAATTTAAGGAATTCAAATTTCCAGTCGCTGACGTTGAAATTCGAGAAGAACTATTTATAATTGTGGGCCCCGTAAATACATAATGAGTTAAGATTTGAACCGAGAGCGCACGTTATTAGAAACTCGAATCCAAGGAATTTCGATTCTTGATTGCTGAGTTCCTTCATAGGAAAAAAATGCGGCATTCACGGGCGCTGTTGATACATAGGTGTGGCTATTGATAATTCGTGTTTATTCTTTGTCGGAATCAATTAAATCAATTTGTTCAACGTTGATGTGTGCTTTCTCGTTGGTCTCGATATTAATAATGCACAGTTTAATTAGTAAAGAACATTGAAGAACCAGCATACATGCAACACTGCCGTATATTATTCTATCGTGCTCCATCAGCGGTTATGGATGCACGTGAGGAAGACAGATAAGGTAGAAGAGTTGGAAGAGCAGAAGAGAAGAAAAAAACCGCTTGCATGCTTCCAACCTCGTCCCTAGGGCCTTCTCCTCGCTCAAAAGGACGGTCGGAGAAACCCCTGGCCAAGGCTGCCAAAATGGCTCCAAAAATTCGTTAGAATTTTGTCACGTAAACACGATGAAATGTCTTCTTTTCGTTGGAACAACGGTTTCAGATTGCAAAAAAAAAAACAGACAGGGCCGCCAGACGCTGGAAACAACCTCCGAAAAAGCCATTTCATCATGTGTCAAGTGACAAAATTCTCCGCGATTCTTGGAGTATTTCAGCAGCCTTGGCCAGGGGTTTTTTCTGACCGCCATTTTGAACGAGGAGAAAGCCCTGGGGACGAGGTTGGCATACTTCTTTAAAGATAATGACGTTTTTTTCTCCAGTGAAAGAACTCCTTGTGAAATTTACTTAACAACTTTAACTGCTAAAAGAAATCCAGGCTTGGAAGCATTTCGAAGCAATCACACCTAGTAGTACCTGTGCAATACTCTAGATATCGGAGCTGGCGAATTTGGTGTTTATACTTGTATATAAGAATCAAATGAATACAACTTGTATGAAACGGTCACATGTGAGTTGTGGATGATTTTTTTTTTGTTTTTATCTTATAGCGACTTCTACACCTTCTACTTTAGTGTCGACAACAGGTACGTTTGAATACTATTTTAATAACTAGTAGTAGAAGAAATAACTATTTTTGCAATAACTGAGCGAATTCCCGCGCGCTGATTGGCTAATTTTTAATGTCAATAAGAGAGTACAGACGGATGAAACACGAAAAGCTGACGCAATCGGCAAAAGTTTTGTCAAACTTTTCGGCGCAGCATTCTCGGTGCTGCGAGAATTGTACCTTAAATCTAGTACTCTTCAACGAGGAAATCATCTAAAATGTATGGGGTGACACTTAGGAAGCCATAAGATTGCAACCTTAGAGCGAAAAGATGAAGACGTTTGTTGAAGATTCAGACCTGAAAATCGGCGTTGAGTGGGAATTTGAGCTGTTTTAGCGGATTATTCTGTGAACAGTTTCCACTGGAATAAAGGTTAATTTCGCAATTCGAATTTTTCCTTGTATTTATGGTCTATTCTTAGTAAACTTTTATTTTACGAAACTGTGATTCTCCGAAATACAGCGATGAAATTCAGGTTCTGGGGCGCATCTTCCATTGACTCTTGCATATGCATTTCTCTCCTTCGTTTGAAAATTAGTTGTGGCTTTTTGTTATTGTAAAAAACAAATTGAAGTCAGTTTTTTTATGCGCCTGTTCTCTTATTGACGATGCATTTCGTTAAACATTGTCAAAGCTTGCTTTAGATGCACTCGCCTCCGGCTCGTGGATCCACAACACTTTGACAATGTTATGACGCAATTTATCATCAATAGGAGGACAGACACATAAAAACTGACGTCAATTTGTTAAGTAGTTTGAGACAGAAAGATCGTTAAGTTTAAGTTTTTTCATGAAATAGGAGAAATGTAATATTCTCAGCATCTCACAAGCGTGGGCAAAGAAGAAAATAGGCCAAATAAAAGCAGTGAAAATGTTTTCTGCTTGATTTAATGGTTTCTTTTTATTTATTTATATCGGCAAAAACTGACCGACTCTTCTTTTGTGGGCTTTATTTTTGTAATTTCATTTAAACAAGAAATTCAGGCTTGAAGGGACGATACGCCATCACGCCTTGTAGGATACTCTAGATAGCTGAGCTATCATGCTAAACGGGAGCGTGTCGATTTGGAGTTTAAACCCGTGTACAGAAACGACATAAAATACAAAGTATGTTAAACGGTCATATCATGAACTATGGATGAAATATTTTCTGAGTTTTTATATGCTTTTTTCTTATCTTATAGTGACTTCTGGACCTACTACTGTACTGCTGACAACAGGTACGTTTGAATACTATTCTAATAACCAGAAGTAGAAGAAATAACTATGTAGATTGAGGCAGAAAGATAGTTAATTTTAGCTTTGTCATTAAATAGGAGAGATGTACAATATACAATATAATATACTCAACATCTCACAAGCGTGGGCAAAGAAGAAAATAGGCCAAATAAAAGCAGTGAAAATGTTTTCTGCTTAATTTAATGGTTTCTTTTTATTTATTTATATCGGCAAAAACTGACCGACTCTTCTTTTGTGGGCTTTATTTTTATAATTTCATTTAAACAAGAAATTCAGGCTAGAAGGGACGATAAGCCATCACGCCTTGTAGGATACTCTAGATAGCTGAGCTATCATGCTAAACGGGAGCGTGTCGATTTGGGGTTTAAACCCGTGTACAGAAACGACATAAAATACAAAGTATGTTAAACGGTCATATCATGAACTATGAATGAAATATTTTCTGAGTTTTTATATGCTTTTTTCTTATCTTATAGTGACTTCTGGACCTACTACTGCACTGTTGACAACAGGTACGTTTGAATACTATTCTAATAACCAGTAGTAGAAGAAATAACTATGTAGATTGAGGCAGAAAGATAGTTAATTTTTAGCTTTGTCATTAAATAGGAGAGATGTACAATATACAATATAATATACTCAACATCTCACAAGTGTGGGGCAAAGAAGAAAATTGGCCAAATGAAATCAGTAAAAAGGTTTTTTGCTCAATTTAATTGTTTGTTTTTATTTACTTAATTCGGCAAAAATTGACGAACTCTTCTTTCGCAGGATTTTATTTTTGTGATGGCATGTAAACAAAGGTTAGAGGGTTCAACTCCTGCAAAATAAATAAATACTAATTTTTTATTTTCGCTTTTTGTTATGTTTCTTCATCCGGGACTTGAAAATTAAGATTCGGGAAAATATGTGACAGCTAGGTTGAAATGTTTTTTATTTATTTATTTTTTTTTATAAACAGATTTTGATTTGTTGTTGAGCGAAAGACTCTCATTGTAATGCTAGCACTTGAAGATGCTGAAAAAACCCAAGCTGTAAAGGGACTCACAGGCCATCACACCTTGTTGTATCTATACAATACTCTAGATATCTGAGCTATCATACTAACCGGGAGCTGGTCAGTTTGGAGTTTACACCCAATATAGGAATGAAGTGAAGAAAAAGTATATATCCGAACTGCAGAAGAAATATTTTTGAGTTTTGTGCGTTTTTTCTTTCTTATAGCGACTTCTGGATCTACTACTGTAGCGTCGACAACAGGTAATACTATATTTGAATACTATTTTAAGGTGATTCCATGGAAATAGAGGGAATATGGTAATTAATTACGTTTAGATCATTTCAAAAGTGCAATAAAAAAATTGGAGTCACAGAGCTTGTTTTGGCACAACATGGATAGCCATTGATAGCAACTACACAACCCGCAAGGTTTTCCTGAGAAACCCTAGTAATCAGAAATGAGAACTATAATTGCCTTAAAAAATCATTGTTTGTATTGAAATATTAGAGCAGCTCAACAAAATAGACATTCATCTTGCATTGCATACTATTTTAGCTGAACAGAAATTAAGGATAAGAAAAAAGAAATTGAAGAACTTGCTGCGTGTGTACATACCCTGCTGTACCTAAAGACGTGTTCTTTTCGGCATTTAAATAAAAATATCTCAAAGCAGAATTTTTAACTTTTCTTGAAATCGCGATATATTGCACTCGATCGTGTGCCATTTGCATTTATGTATTAAACCATGGGGATCACCGAGCTCGTTTAGCAGAAAACGACCAGTTATTTCTCTGCACTGTTCAGCTTTCATAGAAACCCATCAAGTTCCGAAGGTGCGCGCGCTCATGCGCGCGCTAATCACGCAAAAAATGATGTGCAGAAAGGATGCGCAATGCAATTGAAGGGAATCACCTTAAATACCTACAAAGTAGATTAAAGGGGCAGTCTCATCAATTTTTAGTATCACTGTGAAAAGCCAAAAGACAGATTTTTATCTATGGAAGCCTAAATATAATGGTCCAGTAGTATTAAAATGGGTATTCCAGTACATGGAAACTATAATAAATATGTCTGGATAGGGATGGCCAGGATGGAAATGGCGTCCGACTTGAAAACTTCTGGCAGTTTCTGCCCTTGTGTCTCAGATAAAATCTCTAAAAACTAACTTTGGCTTGTTTTTGTTTTGAAATTGCATTTAATATTGTCCCCTTGGTGGTCTAAAAGCAATTCATGTGTGAGCAAGGTACTTTCATATAAATTAATCAAAACTGTGACAAAGAAGATAGGAAAATCGCCATGGGACTGGCCCTTTAAGAAAAAAAAAATAAAGATCGTGAATTGTGAGCTCGCTCATGAAATAAAAGGAAAAAAACGTATCCTCAGCACGCCACAAGCGTGAGTCAAAGACGAAAGGTGCCAAATAAAACCAAAAATAATTTTTTTGTCCACTATGACGTGTTTTATCCATTTTTATCAGTTCACCAGAAAACTACAAGTCCTCTAAGTGCAAATATAATTTTTGCTGCAACGGGTAAGTTTAAGGACAGTGATCGACTCTTCTTTCGTGAGCTTTAATTGTGATGTCACAGAAATCAGGGCTGGAATTCGGGTTAAACCTCTGCAAACATATAACTTTCTTAGCCTCCTTTTAATTCCCTACATCTCGGAAATATCAAAAAAATAAGTGAACTTGACAAAATCAGTGACAGATTTAACATCATTGTTCGGATTCAACTCATTTAGAATAAAAACAACGTGGTACTTTGTATTTCGGCTCGGACAAAAAAAATGAATGCCGCTTTATCACACTAAAAGATAATGCTTAAATTAAAAGGAATCTGTTTTCATCGAGTGTCCTTTCTAGTAACATTAATGGGCTTCCTTTCCGAGCTTTAACACAACATTAAGAGAAAATGCCAGTTGGTATATTTACCAGCACAACCCCAGGCGGGACTGAGTCTCCATACTTGTGCTGCATGGTTCTCGGGATAAAGAGTTACAACTTGTGTCGTGGCAGCTCTTAAACAAGACGTTTACGGAACAAAGGGGCCCTGGGGACACCGGGTAGTTTTTCTTTGTCTTCTGAATTGTTGAGAAAGGAGCCCTTAAAAAGTTATCTTTTCTTTTTTGTCACAAGTTATCAGACAATTGCAACCACCTCAAGCATGTTAAGGCATGGCTTGTTTCCTTGACTTAGACCCCCTGCGAAGTATTATTTTTCCTCATGGAAGCAATGTTTTTTATGTCCTAAAGATCACTTAAAGGATACAGAATACAGCTTAAATGCCTTACGTTTTACTTGTTGTAGTCACTTGTCTGATGACGTCATAATTAAGGCAAGAAGATGTTTTGAAATGGGCCAAGGATGGTTAACTTTAGCTAGAAAAAAAGCATTCGCTAGCGATTGTCTTACTACACGGAGGCAATCCGTGTCCTGAATGGAGAAAATGATTCTTCTATCAAGTGGATATTAAGGGGCAAACTGTGTCACGTGACCCTTTTTATAAGATACCCCTTTAACTATACATCGTACTCAACCATTCCGGACAGATTCAAAAAAAGGAGAACCATACAAACACGTTGACATGTCAATTTGTATCCATCATATGCCATCTCAGCAACCCATTTTCAATTTTCTTTTCGCGTAAGTAAAACAAGATAAAAGGTCACGTGACGCAAGTATTCGACACTTTAAATGAACGTTGGTTTAAGGTCATTACGATTTATGCTGCTGCAGAGTTGGAGATTGTTTTGGTAAATCTCTTGAAAGTTATGACTGTTTTCAGATTTTATGCAAATGAGGCTCTGAGCAATGCCTTAACATCCTTGAGACACAGCGTAAATACTTGACAAACATTATATTGCATCCTTTTACGACTTCCTTTTACATGAACTATAAAATCTGTTTAACTTTTGAAACTTCCAGTACCACTGTTTCACACCATTAGTGCTCATTTCTTTCTTTCCAGGAATACCACACAACAAAACGAAAGGCATGCATTTCATTCTCTTTATTTAACTTTTCCTAAACAACGTCATTTGAATTTGATATTGTACTAATTGTTTACGAAACGTGATTAACTGATAGTTGAATTTGAATTGAGTATATTAAAAAGGATTTCTAGACTTAAACTGCAACGAGCTTAAAGTGAGGCACCAATCTAAGGAATAGTCGTTGATTATTACTAATCATTTTAATTTCTTTCTTTTCTAGGTTCTAATCGGACAACGACCTACGTGTCCATATCGATTGGCATCCTGGTTGGACTGGCTTTGGTTTTTGGTTCATTGGCGTTTCTTTTCCGCCGAAAGAGGTCAAAGAAAGGCAGCTTTCCTTTACCTTCAGGTCGGTATTGGCTATTTTAGAGAGCACTGTGATATGAACCAATTTATAGACACTGAAGATTAATGTCGTAAAATGATGGTATTTGTTCACCGTGGTAAATACAGTAACAATAAAGTGTAAATCGTTTTTCTCACGATGTGGTCACTTGAGTTGTAGATTGCGACTTTTGGACTGCTTACTGCTAGTCTTCGTCAGGCGATGAGGTCGAATGGTTACGTATAACCTTATCTCTCACGATGGTCAGCTATGATTGGTGGGTTTCGATCCTTATCGTCCCAGTTAGAAGTTGTTTCCTGAGAGAGTCTGCGACAGAGTTTAAGTCCACCGTGGTTTTGCCGTATTTAACTGAATTTTTGCCAGCGTACAGAGATGGCGGCATGACTGTGCAGCATACTTTCATAGGGCAAGCTCAATTTCAATGTTTTATGAACGCATGTTCGGGTAATAGATGCCAGTGTTATTATTACCTATATTGGACGCATGGAAATTTGTTAGCTAACCAGACATAAGTTTGCCTCCAAGTGCGCGTGATTTTTCTATTTCCAATTTCTCGTCCACAGATTATAAATACCACGCTTTCATAATATACAGCAACGAAGACAAACTATGGATGAAAAGAAAGCTTCTTCCTCTTCTAGAAGAAAGACATCATTTGACGTGTTGTGTACACTACAGGGACTTTATCCTTGGGTGGCCTTTCAGAGACAACATGGCATACAGTGTGTACAAAAGTTACAAAGTCATCGTGCTGTTTTCGAGCAATTTTTTGAAGAGCAATTATTGCAAATACGAAATGGACATTGCGATAAATCGGCTTATAGAGAAACAAGATAACAGTTTGGTTGCTATAAGAATTGATAGAGTAGATCTTAAAGAGCTGCCTTGCGAGATAAAGCATAATAGTTGCATCGACTGCATTGATGTTTTGGAAAGACCTCTGTGGAGACGAAGGCTTCTTAATTTTCTTGATGTACCAGAAGATTCCCAAAACGTCACTAGGGAGCAAGTAGTTATAGAGTTGGCGGTTCTAGACCACTTTCTTTGAAAGTGTTCTAAAACCAAGCCAACTTGGTAAACTATATGTTTTTGGTAAACTATATGTTTTTTAGATAGCTCCATTTTTTATGCATTGGGGAACAAAAGCGGAGCTTTTGTGAGGCAGTGAATTGATCGCTTTGCGATCAAGAGGGGAAGTTTCTTTTTGCGATGCTGGTTTCAATTGATAGTGTTTGGATACTATATGTTGTATTTCATGATGTATCCAACGCATTATTCAATCACGTGACTCTAAACCACAGGAAGTCTTTCTCGGAAAAGGAAGAAGTTTTTCTAAGAAATAAGTCTTGACATGTCTGGTGAAAACAGGAAATGACTCAGCCATTTTCCAAGGTCATTATATCGAATGATCTCTATTGATCAATTAAACGTACCCATAAATTACTTTTTCGTGTAAAAATATCAGAACTTGCTCCAGTTTGATAAAAATTTTCAGAAGTTGTTTACGGTGGACCAAACATACCTCAACGATGCCTCTGAGTTTAGAAGATGCCACCAATCCTGCTAACCAAGCCAGCCAAGCCAGCCAAATACCTCCGCCAAATGCTGCATCAATATTAGAAACTATTATTGAAGAATCAGATAATGGCCATATGCTAAACTTTGTTTCCCATTATTTAATATATATCTTTTATCATCGAAGCAGCTTAGTGATATTTTGTTTATTTCGTAACTACCTAGTTGATGTTTGCTGCTTCGAATAGTTTTCATAGTATGTTGGATTTGTCTATTTTCTAATAAAACATTTTTGTAGTCTTCATGTTTGATGTTGTTATTTATTACAACCATTTTTATACCTTTTGCAGTTCTTGCCTCTTTCTTGTTATCTTTTACATATGAGTACATTTTGCTTCTCAATCCGACGAATTCTTTGATTGGAATACCGCAAGCTTCATCTTTGAATTTACCAATTACTTTCTTGTTTGTCTTGTTGAAATACGGCGAGCTTTCAGGATAGTCGCTGTTGTCAAATCGATCTTTGTCATTCCAAAAGTCTCTGTAGACATCTTTGGCTTCGATTTCATATGTTAATGAGTCTGTGTCTGTGAATAATAATTTGGCTTTGTTTCCATACTTGTTTTTGATGTAATTATAATGGAAATTATACATCAATGTTTTGCTCAGATCAAGGATACACATTCCGACATATGCCGGCCTGTTTAAAGTGAGCGTTTCTTTTATTTTATGAACTGCTACCAAATTCTCGTTGAAGATCTTACTGCTTACATAAGTTGGTTTACTAATTTCTTCTCATCTGTGATAAGTCGGACATCAACACGTTTTCGTAAATTTTCCATTGTCTTTCCAAACACTGAGTTATTCATAAGTTTGAAGAAATCTTTTTCAAATGAATTTTTTGCTTGAGTACGTTTTTGAGTATTAAAGTTGATGTATCGTTTGAGCCAAGGCGACTGATTGAATTCTAAAACTCGATGGACTTTGTTTATTTTCAATCCAAGATCAAGGTACAGTTGCAGGTTTCTGTAATGCAGAACATATTTTTCTTTATTGCTTAATGTTGGGATTAGTTTGCTTACTAGTCCTGTCGATATATTGTATTTTGCAGCTATTCGTTTACAATACTCAGACAGCATGTTATTGTTTACACAAACTCTCTCGGCGGCTAATGGGTAGTCATTATGAAGATCATGCAACTCTTTCGGGTATTCTAAATCGACTTCTATTAACAATCCTTTATTACTGTCTTCATTATACTGAGCTAAATTGATTTTATTAATCTGCTTTTCTGTCAACCATTTGAAACCACCAGTAGGGAGATATTGACTCATTGCCCAACCGTATAAATTATTAGCATCAAGATACATAATGTATTTTGACGGCTCTTTCTCATCATATTCACTCATGTACTTGTTATTCGCTTTTCCATATCTATTGGCAATATAACTGATCCCACCACGCATGCCTTTTTCAATGAATTGAAACATATCTATGTCTGTCATTAGTTCCAATTTAATATTAGTCATCTTCAACATGGCATCCCAACTCAAACCAGGGCTAGTGAAATAGTGGCATAGGTCTAATTTGTAATACTGAAGACATGTTTTGCGAAAGTTTTCAAACACATCGGCTAATAGAAGTATATCAGACTTGAGATATAGATTGTGGTATTCACCCATCGTTTGTAATTGAAATGTATTCCACACTTTTTGAGCATGACTATAATCTTCATCTGAAATATGCTCATTATTTAATATGCTGTAAAATTCTTCTTTAGTCGGTAATTCTGTTTTATTGAATTTCTCAAAACTGTCCATGTAATCATACGGATAAATACCTTTTCGTGTCATAAGATTTAATTTTTCTTTTTGGAATCTTTCGCTTGTATACTTTAAAGCTTCTGCTGGTAAGTTGCTAACTAATTTATCCAAACTTAAACTCATAAACTGGAAACTGTCGATAAATGTTAGATGGTTGCCAAGCATAAAAGCCATATATTTTTCCATATTGTTTGGAATTGCATTTATGTTCATTTTAATTTCTTTTTCGTTTTTGGTGTATGTATTATTCTTGACAATAGCTCCAATTTCTTGCATAATGAAATGACTGTCGTAACCTCTCAAATTATGGAATATCACTGGAATTTTTATTTCTTTTGGGTTTATTCTGAGTTTCAGATTACAGTCTTGGTGTGCTGAGCCTCTGAATTTACCTGTAATATGGCAATGATCTCTGACTCGAATGTCTTTTTCAGTATATTTTTTATCACAGATGTGACATGTTGTTGCTTTTTCAAATTCCCGTTCATTCTCTTCTGTCATTCTCAATGGTTTATTGAAATATTTTTTCATTACTTTTTTGCAGTATTTCACTTCTTCTAAAATATTTTCCATGAATTTGTATACAGCCTTTTCACCTCTATATAGTTGTATTGGTTTGGTATATTTGTCATCATAGCAGCAGACAACCTTGTATCCATATCCGCAGTCTGTATGTATTTGGTAGGCTTCGGTGTATGATTTATTACCTTCTTGTCGACATCCTTGTACCTTTTCAGTTATAGCCTCAAAATCAGCATAAATGACAAATGGCACAGGTTGCTGTTTATGGAAGTTGTTGAATTTCAGTTTGTCTTTGTTGGGCATTTTAATTGCTTGAGTGCCGTTCACTTGTATGCAAATATCTTTGTGATTGCTTAATACCCTGTCTGAACTAAAACATTGCAGGCACCACATACAAAAGTGTTTCCTGTGTTCATGTTTTGTTTGGTTATACATGAATCTGTTAAAATCCTTTATAAGAACATAGTCCTTGTTTTCTTTTTCAGTTACCAGAAGTAGTTCAATATGATCTTCATACTTTTCTTTTGAAACATAGATGGGATATGGCTGTTTGTTTTCGTATCCGAATACATTTATATTGATACTGTTTTGCTTCTCAATTTTGTTGTAATGTTTGACACCAACTGGAAATTCAACACCTGAGTAATCTAACTTTCCAACGTCTTGTTTGTCAGTCTTCTTAATTCTTTGAGGATATTTCTCTTGTGGATTTATATGTCTGATGTGACACCATCTGAAGCATTCATTATCCTCATTTTTCATGTTTATTAATCCCTTCTTTGAATTTCTCAGTTCGTTTGGCAGTTTGATATATGAGGATCCTTTTATGGGTTCGTATTTGGCGATGTTTAGGTAATGACTATCAACAGATTGTATAGTCCATCCTGAACCTTCTGATATCCATTGAGCTATTTTATTCATTATCTGTTGTTTTGTTAATTGTAATGCTTTATTGATTTCTGTATGGTTAATAATTGTTTGAGCTTTACTGTTGAAGTATGCAGTTTTACTCACTTTTTCATCTGTTTTAAAAAGTTTAAAAAAACTTTCTTTATGTTTTTCAAATGTTATTTCATCTCTTCTATAATTTGATTGTTCAGGTTTATTGAATGTAACTTTTACTGTTTCAACATATTTAAGGCCTTTCATTTCATCCAACGAATTTATTACATGTTGTTCTATGACCTTTCTTGTATTTTGCAATTGAGCTAATGGGTCTTTATTGTTTTTGATACTAATTTCATAAGATTTGACAAAACCTTTCAAGGCATTGTCTGTTTGCTTTATTATGGTTCTTGGTGTCGGAACCGGTTTTTTTACAGCATTTTTCTTGGTTCTTGGTGCAGGAATTGGTTTGTAATTATCCCGGAACTCTGCTGGTGGTTGAATAATATTATCTTCATACTGCGTAACCATTTCTTTAACACTTTTACGAGGTGTTGGTATTGGTCTTCTTTTTGCTGGAACTGGCTTATTCTCCTGCTTCAGAAGCAATTTGATAAGTTCTGATTTGCTGAGTTTTTTTAAACTAGCTCTATCCATATTAATATGATTAGATTCTTTCATTTGCATTCTATATATATTATCTATAGGTTTTATTTTTTTAAGTAGTTTCAATCCGCGTTTAAATATGGTCAAGAATTCAATTAAAAGTCGCTCATTATATATTTGAAGAAATGATCATTGAATTTATGTTTTTTTGTATTTCAATGACCCAATTTACTGGCTGATTTATAATTTCGACCACAGGTGTCGCAGAACCAAGTTTTTTTGGAATGTACTTCTTTCTTTTTTTGTTTGGTAGCCTCGATTTTTTCCTCTAGAGTTGAATACTTTTTTGGTCTACTTCGACGTTCCTTTTCATTTTCCATATATATTATATATTATATTTATTTTTTGAAATATAATTGAATTATGCGTTTAAGTATGGTCAAGAATTCAAATGATCCAATCACGTGGATCTGTTGAACTGTATATAAAAGATTGTTATTCATTATGTTTGTCAATTATTTTTTTCATGTCATTGATCTCATTATTTAATCTATGTTTTATTGTTTTCAAATGGCAATGTTTACCAGCTAGTGTATAATTACGACCTGTTTTACAAATCTCACAGTACCAAGGTCTGTTTAGCATATATGTAGTTTTATTTTTGATTTTTTTCCTCTACAGTTAAATACTTCGGTCTACCTCGTGCTCTCTTTATATTTTCCATAAATATAATCTATATATTATTTCTTTAAAACACTTAGTGTATATAATTCGTATGATTCTTTAATGTTTCAGTTGATTTGAATTTTCTGGAACAACGTTTGCATTTGATTCTTACACCCTGGAAATAAAGTATGATTTCTTTAATGATTTCATCATAATCGTTGCTGACTAATATTTTGTAATTGTTGTTTTCATACTCTTGTAGCATCATCTCCTGTTCTTCTGAAAGCTTTCCATAACCAGTTGGTGTTTTAAATTCGATTGCAAAACCTGAGTACTTTAAATGCATATTTCCTATGAATAGATCACAAGCTCCCTTCTGATACCCCATGTTGTATGATTTTATTCTCATGTTAACATTGATTTGGTTTTCACCCAATGTTGGGATTAGGATTGCTTTAGGATAATTGTTTCTAATAAAGTTGACTACCTTTTTATGTAAATCATACTCTGTGTTGATATTGAATGTTAGCATTTTGTATGGCCTGTTTTTGAATTCATACTTACCAGTTTTTCTGATTGATGGTAAAACCTCTTTTGTTACCCATCGTTTGAATTCTTTTGCTTTATCCATACCAGATCTCAAAATGAGGCTGTATAGACCAGATTCATTTATATAAATCACATGGTTATTTTTTAGGGGGAAAGATTCGTTCCCCCAAGATTTGAGCATCTTAAGTGAACATTTATCTTCTTCATCAACATGAACACGAATAGCTTTACGAGTATTTGTATACTTTAAGATGTCGGCAACTGTTTTACCGCGGAACCATATGTTGTCATCCTTTTTGATAATATTCAGTTTTTTTCCTTCATAAGTGAACATATCCATATGTATAATCTATATATATATATATATTTATTTTCTATTTAAAATGATTAGTTTTCGCGATTTTCATAAAGTAAAGTACCGTCGGTACTTGTAATAATTTTCGTAAATCGTAACAATGGCACTTGTAGCAATTACACTCGAATACATTTATTTATGCTTTCACTTTTTATTACGAACTTTAAAAAAGACAGATATGGCATATCTTCAAAAAAACCTTTTTTTCGACATAAATTATAATCTATATATAATGGATAAAGTTCTCTATAAACCTCCTCATAATACAGACATAATTCATTGAATCTATGTTTATTACTTAACAAATGAAACCATTTACTCTTCAATCTATATTTCTTATTGCAAGTTTCACAAAACCACTTTTGTTCCTCGTCCATATGTATATATATTATATATTTATTTTTAATACATTTTCACCGCAGTAGATTGAATCTCTACTACACAATATTGGATTTTGGGATTCACTCAGATAATATTTCTTTTTGTTGCTGAATATCCAGCGCAATAATTTCTTCAAAAACTTCTTCATACAATAATGTTATACTGTTTGTAAATCCTTCATTGGAACCCAACTGTTAAATTCATTACTGTATCCCTTCCACTTAACCAAAGCTTGCTTCTTTTTATAATCCCTCCGAATCACTTTGTCGATTCTGAATACCTCTTGTGTAGCTTTAAGCAATTCGGGCTCATAAAATGATCCCTTTATCTCCTCATTATTGAGATCCTTTAGTTTGTAAGTTATTGGATTCGTATGTTGTATTTCATCAACTGTGAAAATTTCCTCAGACCAATTTGGGGTATATCCTTTATCAAACACATTCCGTTTATACTTACTTATTCTAACCTTATCACCTATTTTGAATTTCGATTTCTGTTTTGATGTTTCCATATCACCATACAGATTAAAGTAAACAACTCCTTGATTCTTCCTTTTACTGGCTTCTGTAGGCGTCATCTTTATGCTTGAATGTCTTGTGTTGTTATACTGTTTCACTAATTTAGGTAACATTTCAAGATACTGTGTATTACCTTGAACAGTAAACTGCTTCCACATCTTGGTTTTAATTGTTCTGTTCCATCTTTCACAAACTGACGACTTTTCCTCATTCTCAGTTGAGTACAAGGTTATTTTATTCTTATCAAGTAGTTCCTTAACATGTTTGTTGTAATACTCCTTGCCTTTGTCTGTCCAAAGATATTGTGGTTTACGTCCCTCTTTGAATATTGTTTTAAAAGCATTCATAACGGTTTCACCCTTTTTATCTTTTAATGGAATGATCCAACCGTATTTAGAGAATACATCTAAAACCATAAGAAGATATCTGTAGCCAGCGTTCCATCGACTGAACTTTTGCATCTCAATAAGATCTGAACACCATACCTCGTCAATGCCGTTTACAATTACACGCCGCCGGGTGAAGTTACGCTTTATCGGTTTATGAAGCTCATCAGCTAATTTTTCTTGCCAGTTTTCTTCACTCGACGGCCTTTCACGTTTTTTGTCTTCCTTTGTTTTACACCTAGACCTAGTTTCTGCTTCGTGTTGATTAGAAATCGTGCTGTTTGTCCCCATTTTGGCATCTGTCCATAAGGAATTTCATCTAATGACTTGACCATTTTTCTGTCACATTCACCTTTGTTTTTCCCCATATCATAACAAATATCATGATGAGCTGATATTCTATCAACTTCATTGTAAGGTTGTACGTGCCACTTGGTGACCTCTCCAGTGTTTTTATCATACTCTAACTGTTTATCGAGAGGGTTATATGCCCCCATGTATTTATACTTTCCAGGAGTCCATCCAGCTTTTGGTGTCGGTAATTTTTCAATTAGTTTATGGATATCTAAACTACCACCATCCAAATCCTTTCTGTCGGTTTTATACTTTCTATTTGGTCTGATTTTGGTTGATAATTGATCAAGAGCTTGACTTCCGACATTTTGAATCATTGGATTCAACTTATCCAGAGCATAATCGATAGCCTTTTTCTGCAGTTTTGGGTTTCTCAAGGCTTCTGATCCATAATATCTTCCCATTTCAACTGCCTTTTTTCCAAGCCAAGGAATACCGTGGTGAATCAATAAATCAGTACCAGTCGATGCTACTGTATCTAGTACGCCCCCTCCAAGAGAGGGCTGTACTAGTTTCCCTGTTTTTGTTTAACGAATTTAGTCTTTGTAATACCACAAGAAGCGCATACACATTCCATCATCATTCGTCCGTTTTTGGCTCTAACAAATCTTTCACTACCAGGTAGACATTCAGTGACTCTTTTTTCTTTCACACAATATGATTTTACCATATATATATGAGTTAGATATTTTTAAAATACCGTTCTAAGAATTTCTCATTCTTTATTGTATCATGTATGTCAAACACTTTCAATAGATTAAAATATGATATCCCTTTGTTCATTTCATTCAAAAAGTACAGACAGAAATATCCACATGTTGTTGTATTGATATTTTGTATTTGGTTATTTTGATGAAGAAGTGTTAAATTCTTTTTTCTTGCATGATTAACTATTTCTTGAAATGGAGGCAAACCAAATGAATCAAAGTAATTGATGACGTTATCTTTCACATATGTGGATACCCAATGGCTACCGCTCATATATGATGGTTCAAGATTGTAAATGAATAGAGCCTGTCTATGATGGTGAGGAACATTTTCATCTCTTGACAATACATCATTAATTGGGATATTCAGATATTTACACCATTTTATTAAATCATAATTGCTTAATGGGACATTCTTATGGAATTTTGGTTTTACAACAGAATGTTTAACAGTGGGACGTTTTTGAAGGGTGAATTTTTCCCTAGTAGAAGACCCTCTCCCTTTTTTTTTTTTGTTTTTTTTTTGTCCCCATACCGATTGTATCGTTCGGCCAATTTCCATAAAAAGGTGGAGTTCTATACATCGGAACTAACAAACCACCATCTTGATTGTTAGCAGTACTTGGTATAGATCTGGGTGGTCTTTGTTTAGGCTGTCCCATCTGAGGGGCACCTTTACCAGTTATCTTCTTTATTGCCTCAATAGCTAAAGGGACTCCAATTGATGCTAGAAGAGTGCCTAAGAACCCACCTGTTTGTACTTTTGTTGGTTTTATATGAACACCAGAACCAGTTTGAAGAGCATTTAATATATCCTTCTTTTGTTGGGTTGTCAAAAGATGCTTATATGTTATCAACTTATCGATTTTATTTTGTGGTATTAGGAACCCACCGGTTTGTAAACCTTTTCCAGATATCTTCTTAACAATCTGAGATGCTCCTTCAGATGCTAAACCTGCCAAAGCTGACAATCCAATAGTCTTGGCAATCGTTGGAGCGAAAGTTCTTCCAAGCGACAAAACTGTTGAGAGGGGTGATCCACCAACTTGCTTTCGAATGTTTGTTTTGGCTAGTTTGATGTCCATTCCCTTTTTCAATTTTCTATTTTTATCCAATCGCTTAACTATATTCTGAGGTACGTATAGAGTGTCATTCCCAGATAGAGAGTCCTTCGTAAGCCTTAGAACTATTGTTTCTCTTTTATGATACGCGTTAGTAAGATTCTTTTTCTGGTTTGGTGATAAACTAACTTTAATTTCGTATAGTTGTGTCATATAATATATGTTAGATAAATTCTGTTTTAAAAAACATATTCAATTAAAATTTTATCGATGTAAAACTTATTTATTTAAACTATCATCAGTTCGTTTCCAACTGTCTTAACAACAACCTCACTCTCGTAAAATACGATGCTATGAGCTCGGACGTTTGCTGCTGGGGCTACATTGAGACGATAATGGAGAATCAACTGTTTAGGATCTCTCGTCACTACCTCTTTCTGATATGACAAATCGAAATACAATAATCCATACAAACTAGTGAAATTGGATACATTAAGCTGTGTTCCTGAATTGTAATCGTTCTTACGAAATGCATATGACATGAGATCATTAAATATCCGTATTTTAGAGTCACTATCATATTCCAGCTCTGGGTAAAAAACGTTATTCCCGTATTCAAGCCTACAGCTTGATAGAGAGCTGTTAGCGTTAGCGGCATTCAACTTGAAAGTATCGAACAAATACGGACTCCTCTCTACTTCAACATCATTCGGTGCATCTGTTCGCTGGAGATAAATAAAAACATGTTTAACGTTATCAATAGCTGGACTGATTTGAAACATATTCTGAACAGCTCTGGTATTTGCTGACTGATTGTAGAGATCTCGCATGTATGTCCAGGTTGTTGGCTTAAGAAAATCAGAAACAAACTGACTATACATGCTGTCTTTTGGGATTAATCTAGGGAGCCAAAGATACAATCTCTTCACTACAACACGACCAGAGTCTGTGCCATTTGCCATGTGAATCAGTTCACTATCTTCGTTCAATGTTAATTCAATCGTGAGCTGCATCGGGGGCAGCATTTTTTTTTCTAATTCCTGGAAAAAGCTGTATCGGTTCAACGGTATCATCTCGTTAATACTCTTAGCTCCCCCGCCACCATTGTTTTGTACTGCTTGGGTTAAAATACAACGTGCCTCGAATCCTAAGTTGGTATTCGCTGTTGTTCCATCAGTGTCAAGATACCAGAACGAATTCTTTCCAACAGATCGACTGTAGTCATCACTGTATTCGAGTAAGTTTTTAACATTCGTAATTCTATGCAAATTATCACTCTCATACACGATTTTGCCTGAAGATTTGATAACCATATGTCTGATTAGACTGTGAGATCCGTTTATCATTGTGATGCGATCCGCTGCAGCATATCCAGCACCATCTGCCCTTTTTTGGAGCTCTTTGGTTACTTCGAAATACCCATTAAAAAAATCGAACATAGTCGACCTATCGTTGATTGTGAATCTGTAACCTGTCTTTTTCTGGCTTTGATTGTTAGCAGGTTGCTCAATGACATTGTCTAGATGAAATCTGACATATTCATATCTTTGAAGATTTTCATATGTTCTGAAACTCATTATATATTGATAGTTTAGATAAAATTCACTTTTTATATAAACCATTTCCCACTTGCTAGTCTTTTTATAATTGGATAAAATTCACTTTTTAATAACATTTTATCGTCTTAATCCAGTACCAGATATAAGTCTATTCAGAATTGTGTTGTAATCTTCTTCTTGTTTTGGTTTAGTAGGTTTGGTTGGTTTCATTGATTGTTTAGTTGAACCGTGTAATTTTCCCATAATAAGCTCTCCGCTTTTTTCAGCTGCTCTCTTTCCCAGTTTGTCTCCAGCATGTGAAATACCAGATTCAAGCGCTTTTTTGGCAAAAGGTTTTAAAACCATTTCTGGAACTTTACTTAACACCCTTCCAACCGGTTTGAAAATGTTGTCAACAATGAGCCCAGATCCTTTATGTTCATAAACAAATCGTCCAAGTTTTGGATGATAAATACGCTTGTATTCATACGACGACATATATAACTATTAGTTAGATTAATCTCTCTTATCTCTTAAAATCAAACTGAATGAAGTGTCACTATGATTAAGATCTATAATTCTTCGTTTACCGTCGGTGATATAAATTCTTATTTTATTGATCGTATTTTTATTACACGGGTTGTACTGAACTCGTCGAGGCTCTTGTGTGAAACTATAACTCGGGGTGAGAGTTGAGGTACTGAAACTATATATAATATCTGACACTCACCATCGACAAGACTGTCACTTATCAAATCACAATGAACATTCAATATTTCTCTGTCTTGTGAGAGATTAGGAATGTAATCTCCAACATTTACACTACTTGTTAGAATCTTTTTATTGAAACCAATAAGATCATTAAAATTACTTTGAGTAAGATCTAATCTGTAATTTGAGGCAAGTGTTATTATTGTTCGAAATATTGTATCGTCAAACTCGAGAGTGATAGGATATTGAGGGTTTGATGATGTCCCTGTTTTTGTTTTTTTCTTTGATTAAATTGTGAAAATCAATGTAATTCCATACTCCAGGGTTGAATATAATTTCCGTCCAATTAGTACCACTATCAGACGAATATCTTATTTTCTGATTAGTGAGTTCTTTCGTAATGTTAAACCAAGTGAATGACATCGAAATGATTCGGTCTAGGCCGATTTCATATTGTCTGTTTGAATCTAGTATTATCGGATTACTGTATTTGATTGTGAAATCCGATGGTTTATTACCATTTTGGGTTTTTACTGAATGACTGGATAATACAAGTTGTCTATTCATTTATATGATTAGTTTAGACTAAAATAGTTTTTGTATATTTTGTTATATTGCGGCCTGTTCAAAATAGAGTTTTTCAACAAGATGTCGAGAAGTGCGACACCTGTGTTTCTTAGCTCTATGCTATTATTACCAGCAACCTTTGATCCGATAATCAGCTCAAGTTTTTTCATCATTTCTGTTGGATTATTGAAAAACATTACCTGTCCACCTCTTTTTGTTTTTTTCTTCAAACTAGACCCTTTAATAGATTTGAGTTTTTGGAGTTTTTGTTGATGGTAATTCATATAATCAGTCAGAACCTTTCTTGTATCTTGAATAATGTTTCTTTGATATTGAGCCTCAGCTTCAGTGATTGAGCCACTATTTAATTTTTTAGTAATATTCATCGAATATCCAGAAAGTTGTTGTCGTTTCTCTTTAGCATTTTTCAAGATGTTTTTCAGATAAGCTTTACTCTTTTTATCATCCATATCCTTTTCTGTTAGACGTAATTCAACATCATCATAGTTAGGAATTCCAAGTTGATCTAAAGCTTGATTTATTCTATCCTCCTCGAGAATGTTATAATCAGGTACTTCTTCTTCTTCGTATTCAGGTGGAAGATCTTCAGGTTCATACATATATTCCGGATCTATATACGTTTGTTTTTTACCTGATGCTAAATCCTCGAGGACGTCTTCATAACTTGGAGGTTTTGGAACCAATTGTTTGTCATTTTGTGGTAGAACTTGATCACCAAATAGATCTTCCAGACCATAATCAGGCACTTCATCATCAATAGCTATTCCATAATCTGGAACAGGTCGCTTTTTCTTTACCAATCTTCTCAACGGTGCTTTTGGGGCTGTAAGTTCCTTTAACTCAGATGTTATAGGTTTGAAAAGTTTCTCTGCCTCGACTTCACCTATTTGATCAGATATCTTTTTTGTTTTATTGTATCTCTTACTGTGTTAATCTTTTTACCAAGCTCGGATCGTTTCTCAGCCATTTCTTTCCATTTGAGTAAACTCATTATATCATTTGTTTACATAAAATTTCGTATTTTGTTCGGAAAAATTAGGGTTATCATATATAAAAACGCTAGCATAGCGTGTCGCATAGCGTGTCGCCATGCGATAAAATTGTATAAACAAATGATATATGAGAATTCAAAACTATGACATTCAAGACGATGAAAATAACGATTTTATCCAATTAAAGAGTTTCATGCCAAACCGATGTTTCAGGATGCTTATTTGTGCTCCTTCTGGTGGTGGTAAGACTAATCTTTTGCTTGATATGATATATAGGCTTCTCTATTTTGACAAGATATACCTTTATGCTCGAAATCTCTCCCAAAGCAAATATAAGCATCTGTTGAAATCTCTTGAACCAATATCAAAAGAGGTCGGTTATGATGTGATAGAAGCAAATAACGATGAAATCATCCCTCTGACAGATTTGTCTGATGAAAACCAAAAATTAATCATATTTGATGACTATTTGAATACAGGTAAGAAAAATGACGAACGGATACGTGACTACTTTACCAATTCTAGAAACAAAAATTGTTGTTGTGTATATTTAAGTCAAAGCTACTATGGAACTGATAAAACAATAAGACTGAATAGTTCACATTATTGCATATTCGATTTCCCATCAAGAAATGAACAATCCATGATTTGTAGAGAATTAGGTGTTAACAAAGAGGATTATCAGAAGGCTACTAAGGATCCATATAGTTTTCTGTATGTTGATAAGGTCAAAAAAAAGGTAGCCCGAAATTTCGATGAAAGATTATAAACCATTAATATATGAGTTATACTAACGGTATCCTTAATCATGATGATTCTCAAGGACTAGGTAAGATAGGTACAAGAGGTTTACCTGGTATTGGATTTAAATTAGATGCTAATAATGATTATGATATGCAGAATAAAAAATTAGTGAATGTAAAACAAGGAACCAATAACAATGATGTGGTTACAAAAAGTCAGTTAGATAGTGAAATAGCTAAGATTCCAAGTGTGGATACATCTAAATTCATGCTAAAAGCAGGTGATACGATGACAGGGTCACTCATTGTCCCAAAAGACAATTATCCAGTTCATGGTAATCTCAACAAGGTTATCAGTTATGAATCGCAAAGAGAGATATTCTTGTCAAAGAAGGAAGGAGGTCGAATGGAATAACATATTGACATGGGAGGTTTAAACATCGTAAATCTGAAATCACCAACTGCTTCTAATCACGCTAGTAATAAGGGGTATGTTGATAGTGAGATAAGAAAGATTCCAATAACTGATTCATCAAAATTGATCAAAAAAGATGGTTCAGTATTAATGGAAGCCAATCTTGATATGAACAATCAATTCATAACAAATATCAAAGACCCAGTCAATGCAGACCATGGAGTAAATAAGAAGTATGTTGACAATCAATTGGGTACAAAAGCAGACCTTTCAAAAACAATAACACAAACATTTCAGGGAAGAATACAAGTACCAGATTTTGATCCATCCTCTCATTCAGAATCAGATATTGTCAATCTCAAAGATATTAACAACACCTTTTTGAATAAAAACAAAGGAGGTGTCCTGAAAAATCCTATCACATTCCTATCTTCATTACTAAATAATCAGAAACAGATTAACAACCTCGGCACACCTCGATACAATAGCAGTGCTGCTAATAAGAGCTACGTTGACGAAACATTGGCACAATCTCAAATCGATTCCAGCAACAAAAAGAATGCATTTAAGTACCTCTTTGATGTAGATGAGAGCTCCAGTGAGAATAATATAGTGGTTATTGGCATCTCTGATTTCTCACAAAGCCCTCACAAGAATAAACAAGCTTACAAAGTCGGACTTCTAAAAAATCCTGGGAGCAATGATTATCAATCGAAAATCGGATTCAATCTATATCCTCTCAGTCTCGGCAAATTCACATCGGTCTTGGAATATTTTCCGATAGGGTCACATACCAACATCCAACTATCCGCTCAGGCTACCACAGCTAATATTCACAAAACAATCCAAAAGAGCTTCTCAGATCATGTAAGGCTTCTCATACAATTCGACAATAGTAGCAGGGAATCCCTTGATTACATCTATTTCAACCTACACGGAAGCTCAACATTTTCCTCACCACAGGCTTTTCTCATCATTTATGGAGTCAAAGATTGGCAAGACACTGTCAATCCAGAAGTGTACGACTATGATCACAATAACCATGTAATGAGAATCGTTAAGTATACAAATAAGATTATTTCCAATATTGCATGGTTAACAGATAGTCCTTGGCAAGACCTATCCAACTATTATGTGAATTTCAATTACCCAACTGTTGGCAATGTTGTGAAACTGGTAACATATCTACAGGTAAGTAATGATAAAAACGGAGGCAATCTTTGGTGTCGTTGGGTTGCCAATATTATCAACCCAGTAACAAAGAATGTGGAAAATACCCGTATAATACAAGTCAATACAACTAGCTCCATTTTATTAGGAAAAAGATTCCGGTCTGGTTTTGGTATTCAGCTGGCTCCAGACTATGAAAACATCGCCACACTCTCAAACGCTTCTTTTTTCACAGTTGTAGACAAAAACAAGCTTCATAAATTTCAATTACAGGTAAGAGTAACAGATGGGGGAACCTTCACAGTGAATTCCCTCGCTAATAATATAAATGCAGATTGGAACAGTTACACTGTGAGCATAATTGAGGTTCAAGAGATAGCTGGTTTAAAATTGGACACAAATTCAGGTCTCCCAGCTGATGTCATAAGTTTCACCAGTGAATAAAAATTATCTATTAATATAATATAATATATATGGATAGACGTAAAAGCATATTCAATTGGAACCATGTTTCAGAAAATTTAACGGAAGATCAAATATCTGAGTTGAAAGCATTGTACAAATTCTATCATAAAAAATATTGGCTTTTCAAAATGACTTTTAAATATTTCAAAAAAGTAGAACTTGCATGTAATATTGGATCTGTTTTATTGGTAGTAACAGGGGCAGTAGCTGGTGGTGTAACACTAAACCCTGTTGTTCTCGGAACAATATCTGGTTCGGGGCTCTTGCTTAAAACATATTCAGAGGCTAAAAATTACAAAAGGAAGATTGAGATGTGTAAATTTGCATACACCTCATATGAAAAGGTTTTAATAGATTTACGATCCTTCATGAGAGGACTGGAGTATGATGACAAAGGATTCCTTGATTATGTCAAAGTTCTCGATGATATAATCATTGATATGTGTCCATTAACTGACAAATTCGAAAAGAAATATAATAAGGTATTCATCCAATAATAAATTTTATTTTATTACCTATCAACAACATGATGTGCTTCCAATATTTATCACAGAAAGCTAAAGTTTTTTTCGATTTACTAATTGGAATATTTTCAAATGGTATTCCCATCATCTTGAATATCTTTCTCATTATAAAATTAACGCTTATCATTCTTTTCCGAGTTCCATTAACTTCATAAAGAATCTTACCAATCTCACAAAATATAGCATCAATCTTATTTTTCTGACAGGTTGATATTTTTATATTGTACTTTTGTTCGATATCTATGATTGTATTATTTATATGGTACTCTCGATGGTAAACAGATTTTCTCATAAATCTATGTTTATTTTCATAAAAATCAACATATTCTTTCACATAATCATATCCTTGAACGACACCACAGGATTGACAAACTTGAATACCATTATCATTGATAATATCCCGATTGTCACAGCATTTATCATCTTTTGGTTTTCTGACGAAATCTATTTGCTTGTCACAAAAAGGACAAATAACATCGAATTCTTTCAATTCATTGTGAATATCTTCATTACAATTCATTCTATACTATTATATGAGATATTATTTTTACACGAAAAAGTAATTTATGGGTACGTTTTTAATTGGTCAATAGAGATCATTCGATATAATGACCTTGGAAAATGGCTGAGTCATTTCCTGTTTTCACCAGACATGTCAAGACTTATTTCTTAGAAAAACTTCTTGCTTTTCCGAGAAAGACTTCCTGTGGTTTAGAGTCACGTGATTGAATAATGCGTTGGATACATCATGAAATACAACATATAGTATCCAAACACTATCAATTGAAACCAGCATCGCAAAAAGAAACTTCCCCTCTTGATCGCAAAGCGATCAATTCACTGCCTCACAAAAGCTCCGCTTTTGTTCCCCAATGCATAAAAAATGGAGCTATCTAAAAAACATATAGTTTACCAAAAAAAAATTATTTCCATCTAATGGAGTAGTAGTTGTAGAGTTGGCTTGGTTTTAGAACACTTTCAAAGAAAGTGGTCTAGAACCGCCAACTCTATAACTACTGGAGCAGAACAGCGACAATAACAACATTAATGGTTATAAGTTGATTACAAATGACATAACTAGAGGAAGACCTGGATTTGCAAGGCTTAACAGCACCACTAGCAATGATTCAGAGATATCCTATGTTTAATTATTCGGTATAATACGAACTTCAGTTTCTGCTAAATAACTGTTTGAAGTTTAAAAAGAAGTTTGTTCAAGAAGGAGAAGTGCTAGATGGTTGCCTTGGTCTGTTGCTTTCGAAGTTTTTCGTCGACGTCCGTGCTTTAGTGAGCTTCGTGTCCTTCCTTCGAGCCATTGAGAAGAAAAAACAAACAAACGACTGTTTTACAGTCCACCAGATTTGGGTGTAATAGCTGCCCAGGACCTAACCTTGAGAAAACAATAAAATAAGAAGCATTCCTAGGAGCTGCTTGGTAGAATCCGCTGGAATAATTAATATAACAAGGAAGGTAAAATGTATGCCTTAATAGGCTTTTATTTTCCTTGAAGTGTGCGTTTCATTTATAATTATTACATCCTAGATTTGTTGTACGACGTGGTATCCATTATAAATGACGAACACGAAAGCAGGCTAGACTAGTGCGAATATTGATGTAAGAGCGTCTCTACTCGTCTTAGTTCGTCTGACTGCGTGCAAGGATACAGGCGTACAAAAAACAGTTTGTCCAGGGAAAACTTATTGAATACAACAAGCCTGAGAAATTACCTATAAATAGTATATCCACGGCAAGCTATTTAAATAATCTTATTTTTGTTCGTGTTCTTTTTAGAAAAATGTAATAGTCGTTCAGTTGGGAAAAGATAATTAAAAAAATAAATAAATAAATACACGATTGAGTTACTTCAAACCCTATCTGTAAAATGAAAATACGCTCGAACTTGCTGCTTACAATGTTTGCCCATTTTCGCGTGTAGTCAACATTTGCTTCTTGAGGTATTTAAGTGTTTTTTTTCTTTGTTATCGGTAGCATTCTCCGCTTCCCCGATAACTGTTGCGTGATGCGTAAACAGGAATGCATTTTGGGAAACATTGAAATAGATAAATAATGCTGCAAAATGTTTCTTCCCTTGCGTGGGATTTACGGTTTTAACCTGTGCGACAGAATTTAGCGCGTCCGAATATCTATCAGAGTTTTGATAGGACAAACGGATTCAACATTTCCATTCAACAACGTTTAACGTTGTTGAACATGTTAAGTCACCCTGGTGAATGGTGTTGGATGCATGATGCTGAATGATATGTTCAATGGTGTTGAACGAAATTTAATTGCCATCAAACATTTGGCTCAACACTGTCCAACAATTCGTTTTGTTCTCAGGTGCAAAGATGACGTAGGGTGGATTCATTTGCTGGATGCGCGTATGGCAAAAAATGCGACAACCTGTTTGTTTGCATCGCAATTAGGTTACGCGTATGGGGTAGACGATAATTCAACGGCGCGTTAGAGCGTGCACTCGTACTTCATTGCCTATTTTGATGCTGTCAACTCTGATTACTTTTCCCAAAGAGGCAATTGCCTGCTCAAATACTTGCGAAAGGATTGCATTTTAGGTTACGCGTATGGGGTAGGCGATAAATCAACGGCGCGTTAGAGCGGGCACTCGTACCTCATTGCCTATTTTGAGATAGGTAGATAGGTAGGTAGGTACTTTATTAAAATACTTTGCAGCTCATAGAGCTGAATTGCGTATTCTACATTCTTTGATACAAATTTACAATATTTATAATATCTAAAATCTAATAATAATATTAGTTAAATTTAATAATACTAATAATTTTAATTATAATATCTAAAAACTATATCGCTAATAATGATAGCATTAAAAACCTAGTTATTCACTTTTTGCATTCACCAGAGAGCATGACGCCATAATAAAACTGTTTTTAAATCTGTTTGTCTTACACCGCGGCAAGTTAAAGGTGTGCGCGTGCCTTATATTGTACTTACAATCATATAAGGGTGGCAAAAGTTTCTTTGATGCTGTCAACTCTGATTACTTTTCCCAAAGAGGTAATTGCCTGCTCAAATACTTGCGAAAGGCTTGCATTTCCCCGTGCGGCTAAATTGCAAATATAGTGTATCTTCATTGAATGCGATGAATCGATACGCCATTGGTTGTCGCATAACCTATCCGCGTATCCCGAATGCGATGCAAATAAGCAGGCTGTCGAATTTCCCACCCTTCCAGCATTTAAATTATCGCGGCTTTGCAGATAACCTTAATACGTTTCAGGTACCACAGTTTCAGTTGAACCTATCAGTTGAATATTTCCCTTTAGAAAAATAGAAAAAAGTACATCGTCATCTTTACTTTCTACCGTTATTCCATCTTCCCCTCTGCTTGTGCCTGCCATGTTCTAATTTCTACTTCCACATGACAACTAACTAAATTATAATAGGATATCACGCTCCAAAACATTGAAAGCCAAGTACACCACCCAAGAAATAGAAATCTTGACGCTTTTTACTTTTCGCCTTGACGTTGAACGTAATTGTTTTCAAGCTTAAGACAACAGGCGTTTCGCACAGGTAGTTGTCTGGGGTTTATCGACACGTTTATTTACAACAGGGTACGCGTTAAGAATGCAACAAGCATACGCGTCTGCTGCAAATGAATCCACCCGTACAATTTGCTTGGCCGGCACCTGCAATAATGGTGAGCATATTCACGTGCAGAAAGATTAATTTACGTCATTCAACAACACTGAGCATCATTCAACACTGGCCAAACGCGTACAACAAGTAGTAATTCAACAATGCTTAACGATGTCGCATCGAGATATACAATTCATTTGGCTTCCTCGTACAACGAGGTTATATTCGTTAATGTTGTCCGCGGCCTTATTCCACATTGTCTCTGTGTAATACAGCTGTAGATGTAAAAACCTACGACATGTACTAAGATACACTCCTAGTTTATTCATGCTACAGAAACCGCAGTTGAGTGCCGTGTGGGCTCTTGCAGCCTGGATGCAACTTAGCCTATAAACAACAATTCTTATTTGGATGAAATATATGCAACAGTTATTTGCCCCGCGGAAAAAAAATGTGCTCCACCTATGATGCGAGTGAAACCTATTGTATTTATATGTATTATCCATGTCTTCCAGGGACACGACAATTACGTACTTATTTCACTCATTTTGCAGAACCGAGTTACTTTCTCGAAAGCAAATATATAGATGTATAGCCCGACCTGGGCAATCGATAACATTCGATAACAATCGATAAAATTAGTTGATTGTATCGGAAATCGATAAAAATCGATAAACGGATTTGTTGTGAGAAATCGATATATATCGATTTTTCAATTAGTTTTATCGATTTTATCGAAAATTATCGATTTTATCGGTGACATTCTTTATGTGGAAATTTGTAAACCTTAAATAATAACGACAACCTCTCTAATCAGCTCTAATATCGGGTTAAACAAAAGAATGCCGCCGCTTCCACTCATAGCCGCGATGTCACTTCCTGAGTTTCGCAGATAGCACAGTTATCCTGTCAGCTTAATAAACCACATTTACTGAAATAGAAATACAGTTTTATTCGTAAGCAAAGCCACCGGAATCATTTTACTGCGATCAAACGTCTTTTAAAAACAAAAGAAAATTCTAGCAGAGGCTTAGGTTGTTTACCATTTACCAAAACTTTCCAGAAATTTCAGTTGAAAAATAAATGGTTCACGACTTTTCGGGTCGTTCCAGTTGAAAATTTCCGGAAGCAATGGAACGTCTGAAAAGGTAGTCTTGTTTTTCCAGACGGAATGTTCCAAGCGGAAATTCGTGTTCCTTGTTCAAACCTCATCTTTGATACCAGTTTCAGGCTCTCGCGGCCATTTTCTGTCCTAACAAGACAACGACGGGACTTTTAAAATGATTTCACAATCTTTTAAACTTCTTAGCGATTATTCCGACTCGTTTAACGTCTTATGTAGTCGAAAAATCCAGGAGCTGAATTTTTAAGGACGGCGTTTCAGTTCAGGAAGAAATTATTTCGAAAATTAATTAGAAAATAATTATGTGTCCCCAATGAGCGCCCTTTCTTTGCAGGGTGCTAGGTCAATTGACACGAAAATAAAGTTATTATTATTATATTATTATTGTTATGAAAACAAAAATTCACCGTCGCGTGTTCGCGTTCTACACAAATCTTTGAATTGGTCATTTTACGTTGTATTTATACGCAGAACGGCAAAGAAATATACCAAAAAAAACGCACGTGCAGAGTCGTTGTTTTGTTAATTAAAGCTTTTGTTTTGTGACGTTCTTGTTAGCCGCCGTTGTGCAAAGTTTTTTGTAAATGGTAGGGACTCCTGCAAATGGTAAGCGCCAGTCCCGAACGGAATTTCCCAATACGGAAATTTGCTTACTATTTGCCCAAACCGTGAAGCGACCAGTTTGCCCGTGTAAATGGTAAACAACCTTAGTGTCACAGGTTGAGCCGCGCGCAAGGTAGCAATTTGGGTTTTTGCTGCACATCTAACTGAAAACCGTTTCTTTTGCTGTGCCATCTTGTATTAGCTTCGCACGTTAATCGTACAATTAATACTAAATGGCGTTGCATTGTTTTAGCGAAATACTGGTTGTATTATGAACAACGGAAGTTCAAATGAGGATGTCTGACACAGTTCGAACTGTTTATTTATGCCTTGTTTGTTCATCGCCAATAAACCATAATAAACATGGTGGCTCTATTACTCTATTTATAGTGTGAGCATGTATAACATCTGATACAGAAGAGACAAAAGACTCAAATCCTTTTTGTAAAAAATCTCTCGCCTTATAACAAAGATAACTAGGCTAATGCGAGCAATCGACAAAATGTTTGCCGTATTATTCCGGCAAAGTGGAACACTCGTTTAACTTGACGCCCTTAATTTGCATTATCATAACAGCCGTCATTGAATAGCAAAAACGAAAATGTGTTTTAATTTAATTGACCAACCCCTATGAATGAGCAGCATTTAAGTGTAGGTTTTTGAAAAAAAGCTGATGCTCTGGTGTAAGAAAAAATCAACTAATAGTTTTCAATAAACGCCCGAGGCATCTTTTCAAGATAAATAAGTTATTTCTATGATCGTATGGCTTTTACCAAATTGTGCCTTCCTTTGTCAGCCCTTGCACTCCCAAAGTCGATTTGCCAGTCATAATGTTGCGTTTTTAAGTCTGTTTTTGAGTCTGTCTGTGACAATTCAAATGAAAGCTACTGAACATCACTTTCTTGTTAAAGAGCAAGAGAAAAAACGAAATATTTCCTGACTTCCTGTAGTAACGTCTCCATGGTTCCGTTCCTATAACTTAAGAAATGTTCTTCCCGTGGCATATTTTATCCGCTCTTCCTGACATGATAACGATGGTGCAGTCATTACTAAGGATAGCTCACAGAAACAAAGAGGGCCAGTTTGATCGTGGCTGTATCAATAATGAAGGCTTCAGTGAAATTTTTATTGCTTTCGCAGCTTTTATTGAGGATTGGTGAGTACAACTGTAAATGATTCGCTCTACAGAAACATTTTGAAGTCATAAAACTCTTTAAAACATGGTACTGTTGATTTTGATATACCTTGTTAATGTCACGCACAAATAAACAAAAAACGCATTTATGTGGGAGAAAAGGTTAGGGGTAAGTGTTGTCCAGGACCCGAGTGCTGCCTGCCACTTGCGAGGCCAGTCAACGGGGCTAGTGTCAGCGAGTGGCATAGAAACCATGGATTGGGCGTCATGGAGTACAGCTGAGTAGCATGCACCTATGCCAAGCTCCCAGAAGGTTGGCCAGCAAGGGGAAGTGGACGTGACCACTGTAGTGTCAACCCAAGCTAAGGCAACCGAGGCATCGCTTCAGTGTGGGACTGAAGGGTTGTCGCCAGCAACACTTATCCCCAAACTGTTTATTTAAAATAACAACTAGAAAAAGTTTAACATCACAAATTGTAAATATTTAATGGAAACCTCATATAACAACTGTTACAATGGAGGAGAGTAGTAACAATGCAAAGAAAGTGTGGCGGGTGGGCGGGAAAAATACAATTGACTTGTACGACAGATTGATCTGAATGCGAAATTAGCCACGAACTGTGTCCTATACGTACAAACGCCACAGTGAGAAAAGTGCTTAGAGCTGATTGGCCAATGGAAAGCAGCACGTGCAAATAAACAGTCTAATTGGCTGTTACAATAGGAGCGGTGAGAGAACGCGTGACTTACGAGATTCAAAGTGCAAAATCGAGTACACTGGAAAAATACATGCGATCGCTCCAGGAGCCCGGGGGTTATTCGAGCTAAACATTAACTCCAGTTTATGCTAAGGCAGAAACAGCCATTAATGTCACGCACAAATAAACAAAAAACGCATTTATGTGGGAGAAAAGGTTAGGGGTAAGTGTTGTCCAGGACCCGAGTGCTGCCTGCCACTTGCGAGGCCAGTCAACGGGGCTAGTGTCAGCGAGTGGCATAGAAACCATGGATTGGGCGTCATGGAGTACAGCTGAGTAACATGCACCTATGCCAAGCTCCCAGAAGGTTGGCCAGCAAGGGGAAGTGGACGTGACCACTGTAGTGTCAACCCAAGCTAAGGCAACCGAGGCATCGCTTCAGTGTGGGACTGAAGGGTTGTCGCCAGCAACACTTATCCCCATAGATTCTGGAACAGAAATCCTCCCACACTGAGGCGGCTAAAAGAGCTGTTCACAGAAAAAGCAGGCCCCACCCAGGATGGTGCAAAGCAGCATTCTGTTAGCAGCCTCAGACAGGATTCCCAGTTGCACAGCTACCACTCTCATCTAATTCTTATTATTATTATTATTTTTATATAGAATTCTAACCCTAGACATGATGGATGCAAGCTAGATAGTTAATAGTCTTCAGTTAAAGGCTCAGTGGTTTCGCTATTAGACTTAACATATAGTTCAGTTCTGACCAATAAAGGCCTTGACACAAGATGTGCATGTCCAGTTCACTTCCAGGGATCAAATGTAGGAGGGTTCTGGGTAGATGTGTTGTCACGGTGATAAGCAGCCATGGTTGTGGGAACTTGAAGGATGGTAGTCTTGGGAAGGTGAATGTACCGTTCGTAGGAATCAGATCGCCAGCGACCCAGTATTTTGATGAGCCAAGCTGGCAGGCCAGCGGCTGCCGCTGTTGTGGCTGCCCCTATTCTGAAGCTGTGGGTATTATACGATTTGGCGTGAAGACCGCACAGTTGAAGTAGCGTGTGTAGATTGAGGGCCAGGATGCGCCTGGAGAGGAGGGTGCCATCCTTAAATTGAAACAGTGGACTCTGTGGAGTTGACTCTGGAGATTGGAGAATAAGTTCCCTTGTGGCGGACACTGCACAGACACTGGAATTGGACTTGGCGATGGTGATGACGGTTGATTGCCGGAAAGGGTCTGTCTTGGACTTCTTGAGGCGGACTTGCATGTGTTGAGGGTGAGAAATGTTGGGGAAGAAAGTGACGTCCCCGCGAGTTAGGTGTACGCTATGGTCAAAAGGACCATTACATGTGAGTTCACTGCACCTCATAAAGCCAAAGAAAGCTAAAGTAAAGGAAGCCCACAGCATCACGGTGTCTATATCGGATGAACGGTCCGGGCTAAGGGAGTGGAAAATACGTTCGAGAATAAACAATGTAATGGGCTGGCGATCACGTCGAGTGAGGCCAAGGGAACGTTTGATTCCCCGCATAGTGTTTTGTAGGAGGGGCATGGCTGCGAAATTGAGGGTGCAGTTGAACTCAACATGTAGATTCTGTATCGCTGCTAGGTAAACCTTAATAGTGTGAAATTTAACAGACTCAGCTAAATGGGCCACCCAGTAGATCAAAGTGACTTCACTTGCGGGGAGTAAGGGTGTGGTGGGGGGTAACAAGGCCATGTTTCAGGCAGAATCGAATAAAAAGTTTCTCGCCTGCTGCATAGGTTCGTCTAGTGGAAGGCGCGAGGGAACCCCAGAGGTAGCCGTATATTCTGGAGGTTAAATGTGAATCAGAGATGCCGGGATGGGGTAACCAGTAGGCGAGGCTTCTGGTGCCAGCTCCCTGAAGCGTTCCATCTGGAAGCGAGAAAGGGAGTCAGCGATACCATTTTGGAGTCCTGGGACATGAACGGCTGTAAGGGTGAAATTATGTTGGAGGGTAAATAGGGTGATGGGACGGAGGAGATCCATGATACGGGGAATTTTGGAGGTCTTGGTATTAATTATAGACACAACGGCCTGATTGTCGCAAGAGAAGCGTATGTGCTTGATGGACCAAAGGGATCCCCAGAGGGCACATGCTAGGTAAATGGGGAACAGTTCCTGCCATGCAATACTAATATCTGTACAAAAGGCTGGGGTGTGCTGCGGAAGCCATTTCCCATGAAACCAGTGGGGGTGGAGGTAGGCACCATACCCGATGGACCCGGAGGCATCGGTGAAAAGGGGAATGGAGTCATTGCAAGGGGAGAAGGGGGGTAGGAAAAGTTTGACGCCATTCCAAGATGTTAAGAAGAGGGCCCACATATCTAGATCCTTGCGAAATTCCTTACCCAAGCGAATAAATGAGGTGGGCTTGGGAGAACCACAGGTGAGGGCAATCATGCGGCGGAGGAATGGACGCCCCGGGGCAACCACTTTACATGCAAAATGCAAGGAACCGATGAGCGACTGGAGGTCCTGAAGGCGGCAACAAGTTTTTGCTTGCCAGGAGGAGACAAGAGAGCGCAGCCTGGTCAGCTTGTCATCAGGGAGCCTGGCTTCCATAGTAGAGGAGTCCAGGAGAATACCCATAAATTCTAATTGTGTAGAAGGGGAAAACGTTTTACCTGGGGCAAGGGGAATATCCAGGTCTGTAAATAAGGTAAGAAGGTTACAAAGTGCAGTACTGCATTGGGAACGGGGTGGGGGAAGTGCAATAAAAAAATCATCCAGGATGTGCAGGACCCCCCTGATGTTCAGCCTATTGCGAATTATCCATTCTAGACCATCGGAAACCATATTGAAACGGAAGGGTGCACTTCGGAGACCGAAGGGGAGTACGGTGTCGAAGAAGTAGAGCCCCTTCCAGTGCATCCCTAACAGTTCCCAATCGTCAGGGTGTACGGGGATTATCCGGAAGGCAGACTGGATATCAGTCTTGGACATAAAGGCGCCCTTCCCAAGGGACAGGAGAAGGTGGATCGCATTATCTATGGTAACATACTGCAGGCTATAGTCAGTGATGGGGATGTTGGCATTTATGCTGGTGCTCGATGTTTTTGGATATGAGAGGTGGAAAATTGTACGCCATTTGTCCGAGTGTTTTTTAGGGACAAGACCCAAGGGAGAAATGCGGAAATTTTTAAAAGGGGGGGAAAGGACAGGCCCCGCGGTATGACCATGCAGGACCTCGGTTAAGAGGTTCTGCTCAAGGATGTCGGGGTGCTGGTTTGCGGAGCGAAGATTAGGATAGAATGTGTGCATACGGGAACCCAAATAACCAATACGAAAACCCTCTCTTAAACCCACGCAGAGGGAAGAAACAAAACCTGGATCGGGGTGGCCCTCAAGGTAGCACTCAAGTAGATCGACATTAATGGGGGTACGGGGTTTTAATCCCTTAACAAACTCAGCGGCGTTTTTGATTGTCCTCCTTTGAAGACTTTCCATGGCGGTGGGTGGGGTGCAGGGTGGCTGGGTGAGACTCCTCGCAGTGTGGGACTGAGCAGCGGTGAGGGTAGGGGCAAGGTGTCCTGATGCAGGCTGTTCCCCGATTGAAGTTTCGGCAGGGATCACTGGGCTGGCTGCCTGTCCTATCCCTAGGGGGAGACAGAGGGCATGAATGAGACATATGATCCACCCCCCACAGGTAAAGCAGGCTGAACGGGAGAGGCCGGTAAATTTCTCCAGGTAAAGCTGGGGGTGGATTTTATTCCATGAAAGGGTCGGGTCGCGAGCTGCCCTACGGCGGAAGTCTATGTCGTAAGCGAGCCAGGAGAGGCCTAAAAATTTCTTATGAGCCGACTGGATGATGTTGAGGTACGCAAACATTTCCACCGCCCGATGTGGAAACGATGAAAGGAGAATAGTAGCAAAAACGGAGAAGGCGGACAGCCATCGATCGAAAGAATCGATGGGGACTTTTTTACGTCTCCCCTGGCTCGGCAAATGGATAGGAACGGACTCGCCGTTAACAGTAAGGGAAAGCAATTCACTAATGTTGGAGGAGGCGGTAGAATTTTCGTGTAGCAGCGACACAAAATCAACGTACTCACCCTGGAGGATTGCGGTGCGAGTCTTGCCGTCGACGTGAGCGGCGATATCTCCAGTTGGTGGGCTTTGATTATTGAGCAACCGCTGAACCTCGTTAGGATCCCCAAGATTGATGTTAGCAGCGTTTGCTTGAGAGGTAGGGGTTGGAACTGGCGACATCGAAGCCAATTTGCTCTCGACGATGGCGGACACGATGGAGGTAATCTGTTCAACGGAGAATGGCATAGGCTCGCGGGATCTCGTCGAGTCGCCATCGTTGGGCTGTTCGTTGTCGTGGCTATCGTCGTTAATGCTGAGAACCGGTGGAGGGTGTTCGGTCTGCGACGAGCCAGAGTCGTCTTTTGAACGCTTCGAGCGTGTGGCTGGGGGAGTTGCCGGTCGTTTCCCGCGTGTTTTTCCCTTTGTTGATTCCGAGGTTTTATCCTTCTCACGGTCGCCTCGGAGACGATTTATAAGGGTTTGTTTCGGGCCCGTTATGGGCAGCCGTTTCTCCTGGCAGAGAAGGCGTAGAACTTCAGTAGTCAATTTACTGTAGTCGGTCATGGCGAAGATGATCGAGAAAAAACAAGTAAAAATACAATTGACTTGTACGACAGATTGATCTGAATGCGAAATTAGCCACGAACTGTGTCCTATAGGTACAAACGCCACAGTGAGAAAAGTGCTTAGAGCTGATTGGCCAATGGAAAGCAGCACGTGCAAATAAACAGTCTAATTGGCTGTTACAATAGGAGCGGTGAGAGAACGCGTGACTTACGAGATTCAAAGTGCAAAATCGAGTACACTGGAAAAATACATGCGATCGCTCCAGGAGCCCGGGGGTTATTCGAGCTAAACATTAACTCCAGTTTATGCTAAGGCAGAAACAGCCACTTAAAACTGCTTAGGATTCTGTTAAGTTAAATATCATTTGGTTTACATCGTTGCATTTGGCGGCTTGAGTTAACTCAATACGATGCGTACTAAAAATTAACCCAAAATGCTAAAACGCGTTTACTAAAGCTCTTCTAAGCTGTTGAAATAACGAGGATTAATTTAAAGAGACGTGTTAACATAAATGTCTTCAAAACTAATGATTCATCAAAGTAACTCATTGATATAGCAGAAAAACCTGTTCGTCGAATTCAGGTGAAAACTGGGTCCCAACACGATGGGCAACCTGAGTCACATAGTAGCTAGAGAATGACTTAAACTTATACGTCCGATGCCACATAACAAATTATGTAAACATGGGAGAAAAGAAAGCAACCTCCTTGAATAATTTTGTGGAACTTAAATTTTATGATTCTTCTTGAGCAAAAAACATAGCTTGGATCTGATTTCGTAATGGCCATTCTACATCATAGGACATCGTAAGATGTTTGATACCAAGATGGCAGTCACATGTTTTGCAGCTCCGCATATATTGCTTCTCTGTGTGCTCGTATTGCACTGCAAGCCTGGCAAAGACAATGTTTTAGATCCTGACATTGATCGAAATCACTCAATGGCGTGGTCTCGGGGATGACTACTATTTAAAAGACAAAGCTTTGCTCGTTATGTTTCTCACACTCGTGTGAAGTCGAAAGTCCAGACCGTGGGACAATTTATTTTGCTTCAAGGATAAACCATAATCCAAACTCTGTTCCTAGCTTTCAGCTTACATGACTAGCAATTAATTAGTGGGGATATCTGCCTGAATCCTGGCCTCTATAAGCATTCCGTTAATTTTAAAATCCCGGACTATCTAAGGGCTTTTTATGTTAACGCAATAATTGGTAGTTTAAACGAAACAGAAATACAAGCAGAATCCAGAGGAATTGTTAAATGAAGCCTTGGCTAAGTTGCCTGAGTATCAGGCTTTCAGCGGGGGGGGGGGGGGGGATGGGAAAAGGAAAGCCTGACACAACAGCCCGGTTTTGAGCCTTCCGCCTCCTTGAAATACTATACGCTTCTCTTAGATAAGCAGCCAATCAGAATTATTTCCGGTTGCACGCCATGTCAATAAACTGTCATGTGTGTACTTGCGCGAAATGAAGGTTTAACGGCCAAGATTGGTATGTTTTCTGTCGAGTTGTTCGCATGGGTTCTGAGCGAAAACTCTGCAGAATTTGCCAAGAAAACGTTCTCACTAGATTCGGCTCTTGTGCGGCTTCCATATCCCTATTTTTAGAGACATACAACAAAACATTTTCACGTGTGTTAGGTGAAAAACAAGTCGTATTGGAAAAGTTTTCGCAGAGTGTTGGAGTCTCCGGGTTATCGTGAATCTGTTTGCAAGAAATACGCTCGAATGGTTGCAAACTGTTAGTACAAGTTGGTCCAGGAACTGCGGTAACCGGTCGTTTCGCCTGCGAGTCGTTTCGACTACGGTATTTTTTTCGTTCTTTTATGTCCTAAATGTTGAAAGAAAATGCAACGAATATCATTTCCCGTTCTTAAAGCGTTTTGCTAAAGTGGAACTGCGTGTTGTCTTTGTGGAGACCTCGGTTAACTCGGAGGAAAATCCTTCCGCCGTCCCCAAAACTCCTGAGAAGACTGTGACGGTACAACTGGTGAGAATCGTAAGATTCGAAACCGCGGTCTTGTAAACTTATGTTTAGCTTAGTGGCACAAAGAAGCCAGTCGCTTGATTGGTAAAACTATATGCTAATGCTAAAATATCGGGCTTTTCTATACTCTCCAGTTGCCAATAACGGCTACATTAAGCGATGAAGCTATATCAGTTAACCTACATCAAAACGCACTGCATATCGTATCAAAAACTCATAAGGGGATTTTATCCACGCTTCTACCAAAGGCGTGATACATACCAAAACAAAAACAGTGTCGAGACTGGATATATTTACAGAATGCATGCTGCGTGAAGCAAAACATTGTGCTCTGAAATCGTGCAAATCACAATTGTACGGAGTTTTTAAAGCAGATACCAGAGATCACAGCGAATATGGAAAAATATTATTGCTTTTACTAGCCCAAAATGGCAGGTATTTTAATAGGCAGACATACCTTACAAAACTGACGAGAAATTCTACAGGACACGCTGAAATAAAGTTGTCTGTTGCATAAGGTGCTAAACTTGCACATATTTTTCCTCCGCTGAATACAAACTGTACCGAGCCGTTTTTTGCTCGCTACAAATAAGCTATAACAACGAGAATATAACCACCTTTCGTACATTTTAAAAGTGTAAAATCGCTGAAGAGAACTACTCTCAAGAGCAATATGTTAAAGGCTGCGCGGCTTTCAAAGGGTTCACAAAGAGAAAATTCAAATTGTGTCTAAATTTCCTGACTCTGGCGTGACTCACGTGATGCGTTCTTTGTATCTTGGCCAATCAGCGTAACATCCAGATTCTGGATGTTGAACATGAGCCAATCAATGGCTTTGTGTCAGGCCCTCTTCCCCTTCCCCCCTCCCCCTCCCCCTTCCTAGGGCCTGATACTCAGGCTATGGCTAAGCTTTCAGATCGCTTTGACTATCCCCTTCACTAAAGTACGCCAACAACTTTGAACAAAAGCCGTATTCACGGAAATTAGCACAAGTTAAGAAGTTAGACCTGGATAAAAAGCACTTAGAAGAGACCGAGAAGTAAACTTGTTTAATTATAAGTTGGTCAGTCAAGGTAGCCCGTCTTCTTCTAGCCTGCGTCATGCGCCTTCTAGATAATACGTTCGGTTTAACTTAACAACAGTAAAAACACTCTGGTCGACGATAAATCGAATGCGAAATTTGTTGTTACTAACGAGCACGTGCTCTTAAGTTTAAGTTTAAGTTTAAGTTTAAGTTTAAGGAAATACACATGAAAATTCTAAAGTACATTTAAAACAAGGAAAGCAGAAGCGTTCCTTTCCTCACGTTTCTGACCCTTTGCGTGTGTAACGGCTTGACAACTTGTTTCACTGATGGCCCAATTAATCTCATTGAAAGTACCATGGTATATTGTTTTTAAAATGAAAACCATTGCTTGAGCCAAGCGACCATCTGTCTTTAAGATATCTTTGACAAGGAATATTGCTCTTTTGAGAAAAAGAATACCTCTTTGGAAACAAAACGGCCAAAGCCAGTTTTTAATTATTAAGAAAACGTAAGAGAGGTTTTGTTTCGTTTTTAAGCTTAATTTCCCCTTGTAATTTTTTTTAGGTATGAGCGTTTATATTTAGTGATTTGAAACAGAATGAAAAAGGGCCGGCATAAACGATTGTTTGCCGCTTTGGCTTGGTAACTTCATTGTTAATTTAAATCCGAATTATCATAACGCATTCGTCCTTAGTGTGCAGATGGACACTCTGCTGCTTATCATCTTGATTCACCTTTCGTTAGGATTTGGTAAGCTACATCAAATACCCCTTTGTTAGATATTAAAAGCTACACCTTTTTTAATCAGAAAATTAGGTCTGTACGATATCGATGTTGTCGTTTTCTGTTCTTTTTAAAAAAATTCATTGATTACTAGTTATTTTAAACATGGCAGGGGCGATAAATTAAGGTGCTCAAATGTTTTAACGCTTAGGTTTTAGGCTTTCCAGTAGTAAAGATATGACGAGTTATGACAGTTTTTCTCATTATCGTGATAATATTTTGATAGTTAAAAGTGCAAAAACTAGCCAAATAACATCACCTCCTGAAGCGTGCAAAAAGTAGATCTGCACTTAGCAGGTATTTTGTTTCTCATGAGTTCTTCTTTTGTTCGTTGTTTCTATATTCAAGGCTGTGGTGCCAAAAAAATACAGACGTAATGTAGAGAAATTGTCACAGTAAAAGAAAGTAGGATTAGAAAATATTCATTAGAGTATTTCGACTCCAGAGAAACAGCACCACGGCCCCTCAAACTTCGATCTTTGAAAGGAATGAAGGAATTCAAACAGGACTGTTTTTGTTTGAGTGCATAGTAGCCACATTTTGCTAGATAAAATAAGATAAGATAGGACAATATAAGATAGATTAGAGGTAAATTGAAAAGCAGTTAAGAAATCAATATTTTCTTAAATTGGAACGGACGTCGTCCCTCGTTAGATATAATTTTACCATCTCATGGCATTTTTTTTAAATTTCCGAGGTATGTGAAGATACAAACAGGCCAAACAAGGTTAAAAGGTGTCGGCTTTTTCCTTCCAAAAAGTTAATATACGTGCGTGTCATTCAGCTTATAGAAAACACGTTAGACAACTGCTTCCATGAGCAAATATTATTATTTTAAAAACTCTTTTCGTCCAAAAAAATCTGCCTGCGAACGTCGACCATTAAACCACTAGCGTGGCAAGGACTATTATTGCTTTTACTAGCCACAAACATAACACACTCTTAAAAAAAATATATAGAGAGAGGTGGGCAGGTCTTGTTGTTCAGTTCTTTTATTTAAGTCATTTACTTCACCAACGAAGGCAAAATAAAGGAAAACAATATCATGTGCACTAACAAGGAGAACAAAACGCTGTAATACATGAAGATCAGTTTCGAATGCAGAAATTGTTGTTGAAAGGACATACTTTTTAGGTATATCTATGAAAGGCTCAAGCAAAGTGGGAAATGAAAAATTTTGACCCCCAACTTAAATTTGTATACAAGTAAATATCCATGGGGGATGTAAAAATGAATCATGAGGTCTTCAGAGGAGTCCCACAGTCATCCATTCGAAAACGAAGAGTTCCGTCAACTGTGTGAAACGAAAAGGAAGAAAAAAAGAATTTTCATCGCCAAGAATGACAACGCTGAAAGCCGTCTCCAAAAAGTATCATTTCAATCGTAGTTGAAAGGATGCATCTTTTCATCTTTTGGAGTGAATGGTGACGTCTGATCGAGAAGTAGAGCGAAAGGCTACGGTGGAAATGTAGCTAAATGTACCTGTACTGACTGAACTCAATGTTGGCTTATTTCTGCCGACAGTGCCACCAAAGCTGACTTCAGTGGGGTGAAATAAGGGGATGGACTACTGCCGGGGATAAATAACACTACCAGCTGAAAGAACAGGCTCAGAACAGTGAATTTTCAAACAATGCAAGTGCTGTACAGAAAGAACCAGCTCGCTCAACATGAGTCGAAAAGTGGAGAAATGAACAAAGCCGTCAAGTAAGCTGTATTTCGATTCAAATTGTTTCCAAAAATACGGTTTATGAACGGTTGTTTTTAGCAGAGAATTACTTAACAAACAATTTTCTTTAAATCTCAAGGTCGTTTCAGCTTTCTTCCGATTTTTCCAGCAAATTTACGGAATGTTAATTTTGACAAAATTTAAGAAATCTCATTTTTATGGCTTCTTGGTTGATTGCTATGAAAACAAAATAAGCCCGCCCCGCTGAGAATTTTACAGATTTAGTAACTACAATGTCTGTTGTAAGCTATCCATGTGGTTTCAATTCTAGAACTGATGTCCTTTTGGAGATATTAAAAGAAATGTACTGTTTGTTTTACTCACGAATTAAAATGGCCGAGACACGGTGTAGTTAATTCAATCAATCAATCAATCAATAAACTTTATTTATCCTCGAATTTACAGTGTAGCACTCAAGTGCTAATATCTTCGAGCCAACTACATTAATAAATAATTATAATAAAAAGTGAATTTTCAAACAATGCAAATGCGGGAAAGTCGCCGTTTAATTCGCCGTTTATTTTGTTTACGATAAATGTAATGAAAAGCCGTATACATAGAAAGAAACTAGAATAGTTGTTTTACATTTGTCCCAAGTCTGGAAGTGTAGTGTTTTCAAAAACTTGAGAAATAACGTTTTAAATTGTGCAGTTTTCACAACAGTATTTGCGTTCAAAAATTGGGTTCTCGGGCGTCAACAAACATTCGCTGTTACCATGGCAACAATTTAGTTGTGACCTCAGTAATGGCCATTTTCGAACATCCCCCATGGATATCTACTTGCATACAAATTTGAGTGGAGGGTCAAAATTTTTCATTTCCCACTTTGTTTGATTCTTACAGAGAATTGCTCTTAAGACAAACTAAACAAGGAAAGCAGAAACGTTCCTTTGATCACGTTTCTGTCTCTTCGTTTTAACGGCTTGACAAATCCTTTTATTGATGGCTTAATTAATCTCAATAGAAGTATAAAGATATATAAAATATTGCTTTTAAACTGACAACCATAATGTTTGACTCAAGCAGAAATTTTTGTTTAAAGCATCGTTGACAAGGAATATTGCACTTTTTACAAAAATAACACCTTTTTGGGAAATAACATGGAAACAGCCGATTTTGCTCACACTGACTTTGGACGTTTATAACTTTGTTTAATAATCAAACTAAAGCCACCACAATTGCTGAATTTTCCTAAAATTTATCTGAGAATTATCTGGGAATTTATCTGGGAATAACTTGGCACAGCAAGTGTTTCTCCATCAAGTTTGATGTTACCATAGCAACCGCTTTTTGCCAGGCACTTTTTTCAGAATTTTGAATTTTCACCTTTCCATTGAAAAATTCTAACTTTCTGAAGTACGTTTTGCATTTTTATATCATTTTCGTGTTCTTTTATTCATTTTGGTTTCTTTTTTGGTCAACTTTGGCTGGAAGAATCAAGAAATCCAAGATGGCGGATCCAAGATGGCCACCTTTTGGGGACCTGCCGTAATTGTTACGTCAAATGAATGGATTGTCTTATTTTATTTTAATTTTAAAGTGGCACCACGACCAAAAAATCACTTTTATTTTTCTTTGGATTTCAAAACTATGTTTACCAAACACTCCCCAAGCAAACTTTTATGCCTGTAAGACTGTTTATTGAAATTGAAATTTTCCAATTTAATGGTCTGCCATTATTACACCAGAAAGGATACAATGACGTCATTTACTCACGAGCTTTAGAACACAGTGTCTGAACACGGGTTATTAGTTATGCAAAACATGAGTTTGAGAGTCTGAAAGCTCACATTGCAACTCCTGTACTGCATGCTAAATTAAGCCAGAATCTCTCAAACTTGTGTTTTGCATAACAAGTTGAGTTCACACACTGCATTCTAAACGTCGGGAGTAAATGACGTCAAAATTTCGCTTGGGGAGTGCGTAGTAAACATAGTTTCAAAATCAGAAAAAAGAAAAAAAACGAAAAACGAAGAGTGGTTTTTTGAACGTAGTACCACTTTAAAAAAGTACTGTAGGCAATCCATTTAACACACTAAAACTGTTTTTATTTTAAATTCCAGGATATGTAGTGGAAGGTATGTATACTGAAGCTCTTTTTATTGATTTGTTTATCGAATTATTTCTCTTAATAATTTCTTTAAAGCCATGAGCATGAACATTTACCTTGAGCTTGAAAAGCGCAAATTTGATGTTCTACCAACTTTCTTGAATTATTTAGTTACACTACCTCTTTAATGCGTTTTTAAGTTTTCGTCCGCAATCACCATATTTTCTAACGTTTCGATTATTTCATAATCAATTAACCGTGATTCCACTATATGAAGTAACAAACAAGCCAGTTATATTTCTTGATATACTGACGTCACTTCTAGGCTGCGACTCTCCTCTGGGGATGGGAGATGGAACAATTCCAGACTCTCACATAAAAGCTACTACCCAAGTAAGTATTGTTAAAATGGCTTCCGTTAAATCACCACAACAATAATCATTCAATCATTCCACCATTACTTAAACATTCAATAAATTTTTTCCTTCCTTCCTTCCTTCCTTCCTTCCTCCTTCCTCCCTTCCTTCTTCCTTCCTTCGTTCCATCCACGCATCTATCTGTGCATCCATCCATGCATGCTTCCATCCATCCATCCATCCGTCCGTCCGTCCGTCCGTCCGTCCTTCCTTCCGTCCATCCATCCATCCATCCATCCATCCATCCATCCATCCGTCCATCCATCCATCCATCCGTCCAGCCATCCAACCATCCACATGATGGACCTAACGCCAATAAATGAATTGCTAAGTAAGCTTGGTTAGTCCAATCTCAAAGAAAGGAGAAGCAAACAAAAAGCTCTTATAACGTAAATTATGAATGGTATGACCCCAGCCTATTCAGAAGACATCTTTTCGAATAATGCTCGGAGATCGGTGTATAATCTTATGACTTCAAGGCGAAATCTAGCCTTACCGGCAGTTAGAACGGATTAATACCGGAAAAACTTTGCCTACACTGTGGGCGAAAATTAGGAATTCCTTACCAGACGATATGAAATTAAAAATCCATGAAAGCTTTCAAGAACAAATTAGAATCTGTCAATCTCTCTATCAACTTTCAGCTTACACTTTATTTGAACGATGTTTCATACAACGATATTTGATATATTGATGTAAATTTGCATATAGTTTTAAAAGCTTTGCTTTTATATTGTAATTCACGGCTTTTGGGAAGAACGAAAGTGCAATGTATTGTAGTATTTGAACAAAGTTCCGTGGTTAACTAAAGTTTTCTATCTATCTATTTTCTATCTATCCACCCACCTTTCCATCCATTCACCCGCCCACTCAACCATGCAGTTAAATCAAGAACATGCTTAATTTTCAAGTAATATTATATAGAGGAGGAACAAAATTTCTCGTAGTATTGTCAAGGGTTTGATAGCCTAAGAGGCGAATTAATTTCACTCATTTGCAAAATTTAGGCTTGTTTTGTTGAACTCAGTTATTTTGATAAAATTAAATCAAAATGCTAAATTGAAAGAATGACAGTACTTGTAAAGCTGTGACGGGAAGTATGTTCCCTACATTTAATGTTTCAGAAAAGAAATGAGATCCCAGGTAACCAAATTTAATCAATTCTAGCATGCGTAGCAAGCGTTTCCTTAGGTTTTTTTTTCGCGAGTTTAAAGCATTTTTCACATTTCAGGAAAGGGTAGAAAAGGAAGCACTTTCCCGCATACCCCAGAATTTTCAAACCCATTCGCCCACGAAGCTAAATTAATTCATAATTAGTCATTAACCTTTCATCGATGTATCTTCAGGTCAATGATACTCATGGCGTTACGAACGCCAGGCTTGGTCACGTGGCAGGTGGTGGAAAAACGGGAGCATGGTCCGCCCTGTACCTGGACAAAGGACAGTGGATTCAGATAGATTTAGGTGACATTACAAAGGTGACAAAGGTTGGAACTCAGGGTCGACAAGAAGCAGCTCAATGGGTGACTGAGTACATGGTGTCTTACAGCTTGGATGGAGGCTTTTACACATTTTTTAAGCAAGCTAATTATGACGTTGTCAGGGTGAGTTTCAGACTCAAATGCGAGAAGGCGCCTATATATGCTTTCTGTCCGACCTTGTCGAGCTGCGTCCTTACTGTACTTGTGAGGACGATCAGCGAGACATTATTATTATTATTATTATTATTATTATTATTATTATTATTATTATTTGTTTTGGAGATATGGCTTTTATTTTTGGGATCAGAGTACTCATCCCTTTGTCAGGTTTGGCACATTCTAGCATGACTTAAGTAGACACAAGACAGACAGATATTTATAAGCAATACAAGGCCCTTTAAGCTTCGCGCTATGTTCCACGCTTGGTTAAATTTCTTGTAACGCAGTGCACGTTTGCTAAGGTGACAATATAGTTACAATAAGGCTCTCTGGGCGCGTTTTCGTAAAAAGCACCCGCTGCAAATATTCATATTGCTGAAGGCCAAAAATCGGAACGTAAGTTTATTTTACATGTATTCGCAAGAAAGGTAATATTTTAGCAAAATTACATAATTTAACTTATCACACAAGACGTAAATAGATGTACAAGTCACCCAGTACGTGACTTGCATTTCAGCAACCACATTAATATATTGTCAGCTGTATCCAAAACAGCCCCCGATATTATTCAAACCCCCGATATTATTCATGTCCTTATGTATGCAGACCGTTTATTAACCTTAACATTATTAAAGCAAATGAGTCTTTTCGTCATTGATCCATTCAGGGAGGAGATGTACAAATTAATGAGGTATCATACGCGACTACCCACGGTCGAATCAAATTCAAGGAATTTTTATACCTGCACAGTGTATCGAAATGCCATTTTTCTTAAAAGGGAGAGCCCTTGCCAGCAGAGTCGGTACAATACGTTAATACAGTTTTGTAATCGTAGGTATTCCACGGCAACAGCGACATGCATAGTGTTGTCAAAAACACATTTGACCCGCCAATCATTGCCCGTTTTATCCGCCTTCACCCTGTTAAGTGGTATGGATGGATTTCACTGAGGATGGAGTTATATGGCTGCCGTTCAGGTAAGGGAAGGTTTTAAGGTGTCTGAACACAGTTTGCGCGCGCTCTACGATTTGTACTGCTGACGTGAATAAGCGCGCGCACATAAGGCTTTGAGAAAAAACAAACATGGCGCCTGTTGGCGCCTGCACAGCGATCATTTCATTTTGTTCAGTGAAGACTGTGCAAGTGTTTTTGAAAGTGCAAGTGTTTTTTCCGTCTTAACAATCCTGAAACAATTTGTTATGTGTCAAAAACGTTTGTTTTTCAATGTATAAAAGGTAATACTCTTGGAAAATACCCTGCCTTTCTGGGATTGTTTGTATGGATCGAGAAAGATCGAGAATCCTGTCAAATGCAGCGCATGCGTAGTTAACCAGAAAATTGTGACTGCACGATTTAGTGGAAATGCACTGATTTCTACGGAACCGCTCGTTAGAATTTCATGAAATTTGGTAGAATAATAGTTCGGAACACGCTTAGCTCGCCTGCAAGCAAAAATTGAAATCTGACAGAGGACATGTTCAGAAAACGTTAAAATGCAAAACACAAAATAACAGAAGATCTCTCTGTCACAATTTCACGAGACCAGTGTCAATAGGCCAGTATTTTTCTGAGTTTTCTAAAGACAAATGATGGAAAAAATCTAACGACTGGTTTTTCTGAAAATAAATCAAACCCATTATTTAATGCTGGTTTACTACCAGCTGTGTTGCCATGGTAACGGTACCTAGTCCAATAAAACATATCAAAATACATTCTTCTTTAGTTGAACTTGCACCTTGCCAATTTTGGCTAACCAACTGCCAGTGCTTTGAAAAAAAAACGATAAATAACACATAGGTACAAGAAAACTGTGTTCGGCCACCTTAAACGAGAACTTGTCCTTTAGCACATCCCAGGATAAAATCTCCAAAAACTAAGCATTCGCCCTATCTAGAAACGACGTTTCACTGGAAGGTGCGAGATTTTGAGAAGAGATCTTTCAACGAAGGGCATTATCCCACGATATGCCAGCAAGACAATATTAAGCTCTCGGATTGTGCACGTATTAAAGATAAAAATGAAGTCATTGAGGATTATGGCGTGACAGCAATATACATGCAAATGCAAGTTCATTGCTTCACCTGGTTATGTTTCTTTGCCCTATTCAGAAGAACCTATCCGGCAGTTCATCGATAAGATTTCAGTGTGAGTAATTTTCAACACCGAATGATATGTCTAAGTTGCATAGACCAGTAGAGACAGATAACAGTAATACGACGTGTATATATAGGGGTTGCTCCGCATCTCATGATCCAATTTGCGTCCGCAATGAGATGGATCATGTCAAGTGGTCGCATCGCCCAGAATCCTCGATTTTTAAGCGTGATCCGAGAAATTTCAACTGTAGGGACTTGTCTGGAAAATTTTTGGTATTTAAGATAGGTGGTCCCTTAGGAGAGATGGTTACTTACAGGGCGTTAACGCAAGGAGAGGTTCGACTATGGTTATTTTTGAATTTCGTGCATCGTGCATTACATTGAACAAGTCAGTATATGTGAATTTATATAGACCTTGTTGCAAGTTTATTAAGTCACGTCGGGCCATTTATTTTTAATTTCAGGTTTTCCCACCCCGCAACCCCCAGTTTGCGAGAAAGGATTGGGATTAGAGAGCTATGCAATTCCTGACTCGGAGGTGAAAGCTTCAAGTATGGTAGACATTCACCATAGACCCGGGAATGGAAGACTTCATTTTCAGAAAGTGCCCAGTCCATTACGATATGGTGCTTGGGCGACGGCAGGTGCTCATTACCTCACTAACAAGGACAGCTGGTTTCAGGTGAACTTTGGAAGCTGGGCAAAAGTGACTATAGTTGCCACTCAGGGAAGGCAAGACGCTGCACAGTGGGTTACAAAATACCGCTTGTCTTACTCTTACGATGGACTTTTCTTCAAATACTACATGGAAGGCGACTATCCGAAGGTATTGTTATACTTATTGTTATCCTTAAAGTGGCCTTTTATAAAGAGCCTTTTTAGTGGGTGTCTTAACATCAGCTAAAGTCCAAAATATCTCATTAAGTCTGGAAATCAACCAGCCAGACAACGATCTAGGAAATAGATATCTTTTAAAAGGCAATTGAGCATTGGTGGCACGTGTGGATTTTCCAAAATTTGTTCGCCTATTTAAAATTCAATTGAAACAGTTCATATAGTTTTTGAACCTTTTACATGGAGTTAGTGCACTACACTTATTTTATCCATAGTACAAAATAGTTTCAAACCAGGAGAAGCGGTGAACTGGGAAGAGTTTGGTTTAACGTGTCGTTGTTCATCAGGTCTGATGTCAACATGACAACCATATTTCAACCATATTTTGACCATATTTTTGGTCAATTTGGATGCTTTTTGTGAGTTTTGGAAAAATCATGAAATCAAAGGTGACGGATGGCGAATGGCGAATCCAAGACGGCCGCTGTTTGAGTTTTCCTTTTAGGTTTGGTTGTTATAGCTTTCATATCTTTTAGGAGTTAAGGAGCAGCGTCCGAACCAATCCCCATTCTCTGGCCCATAAGACCCAAAGTCAAAAAAAAAAAATTCCTTGACAAGATTTTTGATGGTATTAACTTCGCCCAGAGGAAAAAAAAGGCCCTAACAGCAAAGTTGGCCAGACCAAATAACTGTGAAGTGCTCTGGTAAAGAAAAAAATATTGTCAGTATGGTGGGTTTCGAAACTAGAGCATCGTTAATGAATCGCGAAATAAATTCTTCTTTCTTTTGGTGGGCCAATTTTCATTACATATGTAAAGCAAAATAGGCAGTTTTCAGTTATTCAAATTTAAATAGTTCGCTTTGCATCTGATCCCTTGATGTGCTTTGCTATTCAAGTTGTTTTTCTTGATAATTAACTTCTAAAACTTGGTTTTTAAATTTCTTGCACTTTCATTGGATCACTCCACACATGTTATTAGCTTTTTGCCTCATAAGGAAATGGGATGCCATATCAGGGGCCTGGGTGTTTAAAAGTTTTCGATGCAAAGCAAAAGTTTCGTCCAAGCAATTGAAAAAAAATAATAATAAAAAATAAAAAATTGCAACGATTACCAATAATTTAATAAGACAATAATTCCACTTGCGATTATCGGATATACTAAGATGACTATATAACCAATACTAACCGTTACTTGTAACCTCATATCCAACATACGCACACGATCGAGGAAACCTGTGCAATAAGTATACTATTCTCTATTTTTAAGATTTTCGATGGTAACACTGACCAATTCACAGTTGTGAGCCATAAGCTGGCGAATCCCATCATTTGCCGCTACATCCGAATCCACCCAACGGATTACTACGGCTGGACTTCATTGAGGGCTGATTTCTATGGTTGTAAATCAGGTGAGGTATTGCCATTGAGTTCGTTTAGGAAATTTTTTTCGTGGTTGGGTACAACCTTTTAAGGTGGGACCAATGTCAAAAACTGACCAGTTAACAAAAATCTAAATTTTTAATATTGGTGCCAACACATAACAGAGAAAAAAACTAGCAACGCAGACAATGCCAAAACAGACGAGACAGCTACATTACAACAAAACAAATACAAGAAACACACGACAAAATTCGAGCTATATACAATCGCATCTACTTGCCATAATTCAAAGGAGTTTTTTAAGGCGTCTTTCCTCCTTATACTACATATAAATCAGTGAATTAGAGTATAACTCATTCCTAGCAAATGATTTCTTTTTCATAGGGAAATTATAGAATAACAATTTGATGAGCTTTCCTTTCAATATTAGTCATTTTGTATTTGTTGTACACTACGTCGTGTCTGCGGTTTGAGTAGTGATGTGAGTTTGATGATTTCCACGAAACATGGAAATTTTGTTTTGCGCAAGGGTTAGTTATGAACATATCATGATTCCAATTGCATTTGACGATTAAAGACGCACTCCCGAAAGATAAGAACATGTGCAAATCTTCCTTGCCTCCACACTCTTTCCCTTGTAATCCATGAGTTTAAATTTCTTTTAATTTTACAGGGTTTCCAATTCCTAAGATTCCTAGTTGCAGAAAGCCACTGGGAATGGAAAGCGGCAAAATTCCAAACTCGGCGTTAACGGCTTCCACGCAGTTGGGTGCAGCATTTGGACCTGAGAACGCCAGGCTTCACTTTAAGGGAGCTGCCGGTCGTCTGGGAGCTTGGATACCATTACATCAAGACCACAATCAGTGGCTTCAGGTCGACTTTGGGAAGGAGACACAAGTCAGTGGCATTTCAACACAGGGTTACTACAATGCGGATCATTGGGTAAAGAGCTTCTCGCTGAGATACAGTAGCGATGGCTCGTCCTTCCACCAATACCAACCAGAATCGCACACCAAGGTAAACTTGTGATGTCTCCTGTAATTCTGTGAGGCGAAAGGCGAAGCGTGAAGCGTTATGCTTGCTATGACCTCTCTGAAAACAAAACAAAACGAAACAAAAAAAAAAACCTAAAGTTCGCCCATGTTCGAGAGCGCAAGAAAAGTCTCTAGCACTGAGGATACCTCTTGAGGTTTATCATGATGCTGGTAAATGCTCTCTTCAAAAAGACAGATTGATAGATGATGTGACTATACTGAATCCTGAGTAGAACCAGACTGAAAGGACAACAAGATTATTACACCAGATTTTCCAAATAGCCTTAAGATTAAAACGTAATCAGTTGAATAACACTGACGTGACAAATGGTGTAATGCATTTACCAACTTAATATGACATCTCTCTCTCTCTTTAAGACTTTTAAAGCAAACTCAGATCGCATAAACATTGTGATTCATGAGTTGATCCCACCAATTAGTGCAAGGTACATACGGATCATTCCTGAGTCCTGGTTCGCCTACGAGGCGCTGCGGGTGGAGTTTTACGGCTGCGAAACATGTAAGAAATTTAAACACCTTTTTTATCCCTTAGTTTGTTTTAGAACTTTCCCTCCTTTTCTGTGATCAGCAGCCAAGTAATCAACGAACCAACCAACGAACCAACCAACTAACCAACCAACAAACTTACCTACCTGCCAACCTATCTTACTTATTTACTTACTTAGGCCCTTTCGCACCATGTGGCGCATAAGGCCCCTACTAAATTGCACAAGACCTACCTACCTTCCTACCTGCCTGCCTGCCTACCTATCTACCTACCTTCCTACCTGCCTGCCTGCCTACCTATCTACCTACCTACCTACCTACCTACCTACCTACCTACTTGTGTACCTATCTCCTATCTACGTATCTACTGACAGAACAGGAGAAACAGGAGAAAAGGTAAAATTTGACAGCTTTCCCAACGAGCATGGCTAAGGTTGTAGTTTACTATTTTAGGACAAAGCTTTTGCTTTTGGTTCTATAAAATTTGTTATTGGTAACAGGGTATCGCAATTTAATTTATTGTTGCTTTTATTTTTTGCAGTAAACGGTGGCTACTCGGATTGGGGATCTTACGGCGCATGTTCAAAGACATGTGGAAGTGGAATACAAACAAGAACCAGAACTTGCACCAATCCCCCTCCATCTAATGGAGGAAAGGACTGCAGTAGCCTGGGTCCCACTTCGTCCACCAAAGAATGCAATACTGACGCATGCCCAGGTGACTTAAACTTGTCTCTGTCTGTCTGTCTGTCTGTCTGTCTATCTGTCTGTCTATCTGTCTATCTGTATGTCTGTCTGTTTGCAATTGTTATTATTTCTAGACTCTATGTATTTGTCTCGTTGTTACCACTCTTTCCACTACTGTAGATTTACTGTTTCGTGCACTGTATGTTTATCTCGTTCTAACTACTACAAATATCTTTGCAAATTTGAGCTTGAAACATGCGATTTCGGTGCAGATTCACCACCAACCAGCTATGACATTGATCAGTTTAGAGTGCTATCACACTTGTGAAGCGAAAGAAAAGGCACGATTCATAGATAAACCAAAGCAAACATACAAAGCGCTGTTGAAAGAATTATAGAAAGAGAACTAGGAAACAGCTTAACAAACATTCTATGTGTTGAACAATTTTTGTCCCCATTTATTTTATTTAATTTTAGATTTTAGACGTTAGATTTTAGAGTTTAGCTTTTAGTTTTTAGGGTTTTAGCTTTTAGACATTGAATCCATCAATTCAATCGTTAGGTCAAAAGATGGTATACAGAATTAATTGGCAAAAGGGACGTTGGCCATAACAAATAAGCATAACAATATAAAACAAATGCGGAGTAAGAAAGAAAAAAAACTTTTCTTTCTCTTTTTTTAATGATGCTGTTTTTTTCTTTATTTTGTTTAGAACGTTAACGTACTTTGTGAGTCTATCCGAGAAATGGCACTAGGCACTAGCTCATGTCCATCGGTAAAACAGTTGTCTATTCTAAGACACAAATGTCGGTCGGAATCTTTTGAACTTCAGCAGCAGTCGTAAAGTCGTTTTGTACATGCGGCATGGATCATCAATTTCATTATACGCCATGTGATTAAATTCTGTTTTAGTTTTGACTTCGATGACGCGAGTTCGAAAAAAAACGACTTTTACTGTATTTATTTCTTTATAAAAATCCTGATCAATATCATTTAATCTAAGAATAGATTAAGGGGCCCACGCAGGGCCCCTTGCCCACGTAGGGCCCTTGTGGCAACATGAAATCAATTATCTCGTAAGCAGTATCAACGTATATATTTTCTACCTGTTTGGGCTAGTTATATCAGTATGTTATTTGGTTAAAGATGACCTTTTTTCTTGAGAACAGAAATCAATTTTTTTTTGGTTAAAAAAGGAAGGTGGCCTTTACGTGCTCATGGTTTAAATAGACTTGAATGTCCTTGGCAACATGTTTGCAAGAATACGAGCAATTTAACGCAGTTTTTATTGTATTATTTTATTTTATTTTTTACCCACGCACACACTCAATAAAAACAATGTATACCTTATTGGTGTATATTAGATTTTACTGCGTTGGCATTGGTTTGAAACAAGTAGAATTTTAACTGTAGTTAAATTCCTCTTGCAAAGTCACCGTTATGGTTTTTATTATGCCAAGGGAGGAAGTTAACATAACATTACATTACACTTCGTAAATCGTGTCCTCTGCTTAAACAGAAGTGCATCGTCAACATAAATGTTCACTTTACCAGTATGAACTTATGAATTTCCGGGTGTTGAGCTTTACAGCAATATACTGTTATATGGTTATCATTACGGTAATCGTCTACAGTACTTGTTCACGAAATGAGGGCTACTACCTGCCTAGTTTCACACATGACTTGAATGTCCTTGGCGACATATTTACAAGAACAAATTTTGACAAACAACAATTTAGAAATGTGCACCAATGTCAGAAACGATGAGAAGAAACCTATTCCTTTTTCCTTCATCTTCATCACTTCGTTTGAAATTTATTAATAAGTCGATTCTTGAAATAAAGTGTTATTGTTTTATAACAAAATGTATATACATGAGCACCACATTTGAATATTCTTTAGATCATTCGGGAACTTCTTATCGCCTTGGGCCAGTAAAAAAGGCTGATCTGGTCGCTTTCTATATACGACAAGGTCAAAGATGAACCATTTTACCTACGCTCCATTCGCATAAACGCAGTCAAATGGCTTTAAATTGCAATTCAGTTCACTCCAATTTTTTTCACTTAATTTGAGTTTATTCAATTCAAATAAATGCGATGACTGTACTGACGAAATTTTGCCATATATCAATTCCTTTGGAAAGCCTGCACTGCACTGTTTATTTGCGTAGGGAGAAAATATTATTTCATCATTCTAAAACACGCCCACATTAGCAATTTGGGCGCATTGTCAACACAAATTTTACCTTTATAAGCATCAACTTACGAATTCCCTGGCAATTTTTTGTCTTACGTCAATCACATTTTTGGCTAAATATGGTCTTATTTCTCGTTTACAAAACGGATGAAAGTTGAGGTGACTATATCGCACTTAGGTTTCCGAATATATTCCATAATATTCGATCTTACTCGACGATGATTGGTTTAAAGAACTGGCATTTTAAATCCTCTCAATGTGACTGGTTCCAACAAAATCAAGCCTGTGCAAAATGGCATCGAAAGGTTTCACAGGTGGGAAAATGTTGGCAAACTTCGCCGTTTGAAATTTACTCAACATCATACATTGTTACAAATTTATTTCTGTGAAACTACGAAAGAAATTTATCTATGTAATTCTTCGATTTTTTGAAGGATCTTCCAATTTTTTCCCTTGTCATTTCACCAGAGCTACCAAAGGTTTCCGAAGGCTTCTCGGTTCCAGACCTCCCAGTGAAAATGGCGACATCGGTTTCACACATTACTTAAGCCCGACCGCGTGAAAACGATGGCCGTATTATATATACGGAGGAATGATTCTCATTTCACATGAGAGCTCCGTGTTAGTAGTCTCCATTTTGTAGTGACTCCCGGCGAAGAAAGAGAAGAGCGATCGAGATGGAATCCGTTTGAAAATTTCATTTCTATGGAGATTAATTATAAAACTTCTCCCAAGGCTGGAACATCTTATTGTTTTACACTACCCTTGTATGCATAAATCAAATCCAATTTCCCAAGTTCACTGCTCGCAAGGTCGGTCTGTTTCTATGTATATAACATGTAGGTTTTATTGACCTAGCGAGGTTTCAGCTATTTATTCCAAAATGACAAATGGCGATAAAATATTACAGGATCGATGTTCAAGGTTAATGGACGTTGGTGATGAAATATTACATGACTTTGAAGGTTTAGACGACAGTGGTGATGAAATATCACAGGATGATCAAGGTTATTAAGAGAGTGAAATATCCATAGAGATAAACATATCGGTGTTCCTATTAAAGTTATTAATTATGGAAACACATCAGGCTAAATTAACAACATCGGTTTGAGGTTAAATAGAATGCAAAATAAATACTTTTTCAAATGAGAATGAATATATGAAATAATCATAGACATGAACTGCAGATGAAATAAGAAATGATGGTGACCCTAGTAGTTAAAGATATCGACTTGATTGGGCACGACAAGAAAGACGTGGAAAGATTCAGGCTTGAACAGGATTCCAACACATGCATTTTGCGATACCGGTGCAGCGCTCTCAACAATTCAGGTCAATTCACTATCAAGCTTTAACTGGGAGCTAATCCTCTGCGAATTCATAATGATCCAGTAGATGGCGAAACAAGTAGGAATGAATCATGATATGAAGTCATTATCTACGTGAAGAGAAGAGAGAAGAAAGAGAAAAGCGAGCTCGATGGAATTTGTTTTGCCATTTCGCCATTTCGTGTTTTGAACACTCCCTGCCTGTGGCATCACCTTTTTCCTGATTTCCAGAGGACTAGCTGATTAGTGTACCGAGGAAGCCTGGATGTTGACATTCTTTTTAGCTCAGATTACTGCTGGACTTAAGTAACTGCTCACATCATCCAAGGAACTCAAGGTCCCACTGTTGTTCACACTAAACTGGGATGGGTACTTTCAGGTCCTGATTCTTTTGGAAACCTAGAAAGTCAACAGAGAAACAATCTCAATCGCGTGTCGCGTGTTAATCACGAGTCATACGAGTCACCTTGATAGTGTTTACCTTTTTTACAACAGCAATCCGGGGAATTAGAACAAAAAGATTGAACCAATTTAATTTTGTGGACCTATGGGCATGTCATTTATTTTTAGGTAATAGATGGTAGGTAACTGGAATTAAATCATCGGCACAATTAGGAGTCTACCTACAAGGTGTTACAATTTAAAATCATTTCGTAATTCCTTAGAGAATCAATTGTAAAGCTGGATAACCTTTGAGAGTATATCCCACTTTTGTTTTCTTCTGAAGACCTTCCAAAAATACGTTTTAGACACGCATGGTGGCATCCTTATCACAACTTTAGCTTATTTAACCCAATTTGTGTAATAATACTATCTGAAGCATTTCCTTATTTTTAGCGCTGCAAAAGATTGACTTTTTTGCACTGAGACCTAACAGAGTATCCAAATAGGCATGCTTAATTGAAAGTAATCTGTCGTCTAGCTCTTCTTCCAATAAAATTTAACGACCTTGTCAGGTAAAAAAAACCCTATGAAATTGCGGATAGTTTTTTTTTTGGTTGAAAGCTTATTACCAAAAAGAAATAAATTAATTAAAACATAATAATACAGCTAATACAGCTAATTGCGGATGGTTAAGAATAACTTTGGGTTTTTTTAAATTTCGGGAATCACTTTTTGAAGTAATTGTTCTTTATCATAATTCAATTAACTTCAATTTAAGTGCGTTCAGAACTTTTTGCTTTCTTTGAATATCATTGCGACATTTAATTAGTTTCATTTTATTTAAGTTTCTCAACACGTGAAGATGTAAAGGCAATGGAACTAAAGTGATATCATCTCTAATTAAATGTAACCAATAACCTGTCGTGTCCCCCTTTTGGGAATCACAGTGATTCTCTATGTTGGCACAAAAATCCATTGTGGGGGTCAAAAACATGAAAATTTTATTTCAACGCACACACGATATCCCTCGCAGTATTTTCGGACAAGAGAAGCTGCAACTTGTGCTGAGCGTAAAAAGGGAGATATCGTTATGTCGTTTAACGGCAAACATGTCTTTCTTTTGAAAGCATACTTGGTAGTAGGTGCCCTTAATTTTTTTAGCAACCGAATTCCAAAAAAATTAAAGGAATTATGACAATATATACCCTCCCATCTTTGAAATATCGAACCTCTTTAAAGCTCCAAAAACAAGCTGGGCTCGCTTGCTGACCATTGATTGTATATACTTCCTGACGAAATTAAATGAACGAGCTGAAAATCGAACTTAAAAAATGTAGCAAAGAAGTTGAAACAAAGCAATGATTTTAAGTACGCTTAATGGCCAATTCTTTTCTGTCCAAGGTGCAATAGATGCTGTGAAAAGCGCTTTGTGGTTTCATTCTATAGACACCAGCGTGTGTCAACTTACAGGTCCGATCATCTATCATGCCCAAACTTACCTTTCCTGAATCTTTTTATGCTAGGGTTTTTTCAATTACATATATTTTCAATTAGAGGCTTGTTATGGAAAGAAGAAATAAAAGAATAAATAAATAAATAAAGTTTAAAACGTTACTCGAAATATAAGTAGATGTTCGTTTAGTCCACCCTTTTGTCAAAATAAGTTATTCTAATTAAATAAAACAAAACAAAAGGGAAGGTGAAAACGACAAGCCTGAAATTAGAGGTGCAGAAAGGATAAAACGTAGAAGGTGGTGGGGACAGACCAGAAAATTTTGAGGATAATGAATTCGAGATTCGTATTATTATGTTCATAATAATACGATTACCAACATTAGAACTAAAAAATGCTGTGTCTCTGCTTCAAGTCGATGAGAAATTTGATGAGCGGTAAATGATATCGCTAGATTTAACTTCTCTGCAAACTAAGTGTGAAAAAAATGAATTATTTAGTTCAACGAAGAGGGTTTTTCAGCGAACAAATTTACTAAAAACATCTCACTTCATGCCTGATGGAGATTTTTTTTTCATGAAAGGAGTCTTAATTAATATGTTGTTATTCACATCTGTTTTTTTTTTCGGTTTTGGGCTATTCCTTTTCCTTTTCCTTTTCCTCTTTCTTTTTTTTTTTTTTTTTGTATTCGTGAGCCGTAACAATACATTAAGGTAATAAAAAGCTCTCAGCAAAAATCTAAAAAAATTGTAAAACTTGTAAAGAACTCTTGTCAGTATAAAGCTGCTTGTCAATATAACGTGTCAAATACTGTAAAAATTGCATAGTTTTATGCTTGACCATACTATCTACTTTTGAGCAGTTATTTGATTGTCACAAATGAGCTCTCCACCTCGAACGTATGGTGAAGCCCAAGACGTATTTCATTCCCAAAATTCAAAGTCACTCGCACTTTTTTCTATCACTTGGCTTGGCTGTTAGATTAACACCATGGAATCTATAACATAGAAATGATTATTCTGTCTTAGATTGCGACTCACCTCTCGGAATGCAGAGTGGAGCCATATCAAACAATTACCTCACCGCTTCCTCCGAGGTAAGAAAAGAACATCGTGCGTTAAATAACATTTGAAAGCTCCAACCACTTGAGCGGGCCGTTGTAAAGATCAATGTACTTTGGGTTATAAAATTAATTGAACGATAAAAGTACAGTATGCGCAGTTGACCTGATATCTTATTATGGTTTTTTTTTCTTTTTAAAGTCATTTGTGATTTTACAGTGCCCACATTGATAGCAGTTGCATAACTGAAACGGTTACCCTGTATAAATATTTTTATTATTATTATAGCAGTGCAAGACTACTATCCATCCCCAGGGAGAATTCAGTAAGCGTGATGTTGACACCCGGATAAAGGAGGGACCAACAATGAAAGATATTGAGAACATAAATAATGTTACAGTTGTAACACGTCCGTAGCTTTTTTTTTTTTAATACTCACTGGAAGTGAACAGTAGGACCTTTTGTTAAATTTGGTAAAGAGTAACTCGCTGTTACACTAACTATTCTTTTTGCTATATTTCAAGTGGCTGAGTAACCATGGACCTACGAACGCGAGACTTAACAAACCCGCCGGCAGAGGAAAAACTGGCGCCTGGTCTGCTAGGAACAACGACATACACCAGTGGATTCAAGTCAGCTTTGCTGAAGTCACCAAAGTAGCTGCTATCGGGATACAGGGCAGATCGGACGACAACCAATGGGTTACCAAGTTTAAAGTGGCTTACAGCAATGATGGAGCACATTTTATCACACAAGACAAAGTAAGTTTATTTGTGCGCATCTCAAAACTGCACATTGATTGTTGCTGGGAATGTCCAAAATAACACTTTCATGTTCATGAAGACAGCATTTTGAAGTGATATTCCGCTGTAAGTTAACCTCCAAGTTGTGTATATTGTATGCGAAGGGATATAGATGAGTAAACTTTTTTTTTATAAGATGCTTAAAAAAATGAACATTGCTTATTGAATTAATTTCAAAATTTAAAGTTGCATGTCTTTAAATTGTAAAATTGTAGTTATACGACGGAAACAGTGACAAAACTACAGTCAAAATTAACAACTTGGAACAACCTCTCGTGGGACGTGCGTTCCGCATTATTCCAATTCAATGGCATGGACACATTTCGTTGAGAATGGAGCTATATGGTTGCCGTCTTCCATCAGGTAGAACAATACTGTGATAAATTTATTCTTATAAATTTTGTCATTGATAACGATGACGATAAGAACAATAATAACGACATTGATGCTAAATATGAAGATTTTTAATATCATATTTACTTTCACCGAATTATCTTTTATCATTGTGCACACTACAACACGTCACATAAGATTTCGTCTGCCGTCATACAGTCTTATCTTCAAACTACCTTTTTTTCCATTTCTTTTTCCCACAAAAGTTAAACCTGCCAGGATGATAGAGGTTTTCTTATTACAAACAAGTATATGTCTAAGTTGACCAATTTTGACGGTTTTCGGCAAAAAATTTGAGGTGAGAAAAACAACGTTTGAAGGGTCGCTCGTATTGTTTTGCTTGGTTTAATGGTATAGTTAAAACAAGGGAAATTGAAAAAAAACTCATGGAAATAAGCCCGTGCAATTACAAAAAAATATCCCAGTTATTGGAGGTTTGAAATTTATAACGCGTTTTTGCTCCAATGTGATGTTTTTCACGAACAAAGAACGAACGTTATCAGAATAAATTTTCCCTTTTGAAATTTCGGAACCCTTTTCTTTCATTTCAATTCATAGGTAATTTTAATGGGAGATACCAGGCAGATGCCCTGTTTCCCCAAAGTTTTAGCCCTTTTTTGATCATCTCTGTAAGATTTCATTCAATCCATAAACGCATCACTAGAATCATAGCGCGAGCTCCCGTAAATCTGTGGGAATTTCTTCGCCATTTTTAAAGTGAACCTAAAGAAAAAAAAAGGTAGGGGGAATTGATGAATTTTAAGAAAATTTAAAATTTTTAAGAATTAAAGGTGAGTTAAAATTAAAATTTTAAGTTAATAATTAATAGATGGACTCCAAAACAGCCCACTAACCCTAACCCCGAATGCTCGTGCGTGCGGGCGGTTTGACTGGACGTGTGTACAAAACTTTTATCCCTATTTTATTTCCTTCTCAAATCATATCCTCTTTTCTCAAACAAACAAAAAAAAAGGACTGTTATCCCCTCTTAAATTTGCCATTTAATCTTTGACATGATAAAAAAAGTCACAAATCATGCTTGATTTTAATCGAATTTAATTAATCCACTTTTGTTGCATTTTACCTCCCTATTTGTTTATTAAGGGTATTACATATTATTATGACATGTTACGAACGTACGATGAAATTTAACTTTGATATGTAGTTTGTGCGTCTCCTTTGGGTTTGGAAAATTACCAACCCTCCTAACTCCGCCTTAACAGCTTCCTCCGAGGTAAGAAACAGGATATTTTTTTAACTATTGACACTTTTCTTACCTTCTTGTTTTTATTCTTGTGAGACCACGGGGGGGGAGGACGGTGGATTCCTACAACCTTCTCTTAAGGCATGTTTTTCGCATGAGAGGAACGCGGGGGGGGGGGGGGGTTGGTGGGGAATCCCCCCTCTTAACTCCTTGAATAGTGCAGCTACGACTTCAAAACTTAGAGGGCAGATAGTAACGTCTAAACATCTTTCCTTTGAGGTCTGCAACAAACGCTGGTGATAGTCCATGGGCCAGGCCACTGAGTTCTTACCACCTCGAGGGACAAATTGTGAGTGGTATCATTTTAAAGCTTGGGCGAAGGTGTTTCAATATTTGAATGATAGCAATCGCAATTTTCAATGCTTTTTTTTCCAAAATGGCGCCCAAACGTGAGAACGAGGCTTAAAACAAATCATATATTTAAATTCGTTTATCGATATTCCTTTGCACCCTTTCCTTAAATAATAAATACATGGCATTGCTCTTGTTATTTTTGGGGTCTCATGTTTTCGAAATGGCTTATCTAAGATATAAAATTCAGCAAATAGTTATCTTTGGAAATCGCTAGGAATCATGGGAAAATCCAAGATGGCGGCTCATGCGTCTGGTAAGTTCGTACTTTTGCTTTCCGGTTTTATTGGGTTTAAAAACCTTCCGATCTTTAATATAAACATTTTTTCTGGTTAAATATACCAATAAGTGCTTTAAGTAGTTTTTTATTTGGAAAATAGAGCACATTTGATGATAATTTCAACGAAAAACATCTAAACTTACAGACCTTCTAGAATGTTCAACTTGAGTAGTTCGAAAATATTAACTGAAAGACGCTTTGGTCATTCTATGTTCAAACGATTAGGAGGGGAAAAAAGAACAGAAAACGATGATCTTGGGGGCCTAAGGAAACGTCCATGTGGAGAAAGAAGGTGTATTATACACTGTAGCAACGATAATTCTAGAGAGCTGACATCCCCGCAAAACACTGAATCGTGGGCAACACTTTTGCGAGCTGCCAAAATTCGGGATCACAAACCACTACTGGACGTTTCTAAAACTTTGAAGGATGGTGAAATTCCCAACGTTTTGTATCATAGAAAATGTCGGAGCATTTTTACTCTGAAAAGGGATTTGGATAAAATTTCTAAAGAGTGTAAGAAGACCGAGGACGATGCCAGTGACTCTGATGCCGTAGACAGGAGATTTTCTATCCGAGGTGCACCCAGCACGAGCACAACGTACGAACGCGTTTGCATATTTTGCAGAAAGAATAGCAAATACCCAAGAGGAAGTAGAAGTCGAGAGGTATTGATTCAATGTTCGGAACTGCGTGCTGATGAAACTGTAAGGAGAATCGCTATAGTTAATAATGATAGCAGGATCTTAGCTATAGTATCACGAGAATTAGTCGCGGCTGAGGCCTGCTATCACAAATCTTGTTACAGGGATTACACTCGGCCACACTTACACAGCGGAACCTCTAATGAAACAACTGCAGCATCGTCAGATGAAGAGTACGCACGCCTCGAGTCTAAGGCGTATGAAATGCTTTTTGACCATGTTAGGTCTAGTATACTGGAGAAGCCTAAATTAGTGAAAATGACCAACTTAACAAATACTCTGCTGTCGTTTATGCAGGACTTGGGAGCAAAAGAAATTAAGGAGTCAACCAAAACACATTTTCGTAGAAAGCTTGAATCAGAATTCGGAGGATTACTGCACTTTGAAGATTTGCTAGATAATAACAGGCTGTTCATTATTCCAGAGAATCTCTCAAAACTTCAGCTGGCCAAGGAAGTAGCACAGCTATCACAAGAGCAACAGTGCACAAGTGAACTTTCAAAAATTGAGAATATTCAAAGAGTTGCCCTGGACATTCGAAAAGCAATACGCTCTAACGAGCACAAAATGTCATGGCCTCCACAACCGTCTGAGCTTACTGAAAGTGCGATTAAATTTCCAGATGAAGTCAGAGCGTTTTTATGTACTCTTTTAACTGGAAACACAGCGAATTCACAAGAGTCTTGTCAACCAAGAGTACAACGTCTTATGAACTCTATTGGACAGGATATGATTTTCACTGTAAGCGGGGGACAGCAGAAGCCACCTAAGCATATACTATTGCCCTACGCTGTTAAATCACTCACCAATAACGTCGAGCTCATTCAAATGATAAATCGCTGTGGACACGGGATAGCCTACTCACAGATTGAAGAATTGAACACCGCCTTGTGTCTACAAAAACTGGCATCGACGCCAGAAAATGCTGTTCCTTTACCTGACAATATTCAGCCCTACATTAGCACGACGCTCGCCTGGGACAACATTGACCGATTGGAAGAAACCCTATCTGGCAAAGGTACTTCTCATAGGGTGAACGGCATTGCCATACAAGCCAGACATTATGGTCCACACCTTCCTCCAGATGAAGTTGCACCCAACGTAGCAAAAACCAAGCAAAGAAGTGTAGAAGTGCTAAATGACACCGACCTTCCTGTCTATAATGCAGGAGAGCGCTGTGGTCCTCCCCCGAGAACATTTGTAGAAGTCACGTCATCCGAAATAGAAGCAAATTCACGGAAAAAGAACTTGCTTTGGATACTAGTGCGGCTTCATGCCGCTGAGAAGCAGAAAGTCAGCGGTTGGACCAGGTTTAACATTGCTGTACGCAGTGAGGTGGAAGTCTCCAAAGACAGCATAGGATATCTACCAACTATCGACGCGCCTGCCACTGATTTGTCAACCGTCTACGAAGTCCTGAACCAGTCACTAAAGATAAAGAACAGTCTTAAACTTCAGAGCATAGTAGTCGTTTTTGACCAGGCGTTGTATGCAAAAGCCACAGAAATCAAATGGAAGCATAAGGAGAAGTTCAGCACCTTGATTTTAAGGATGGGAGTGTTCCACACCATTTGCACTCTGCTAGGAATCATAGGAAAGAGATTTCAGGATGCCGGGTTGAGGGACATTTGTGTAGAGACAGGTGTGATTGCAGAGGGATCTGTTTCTGGGGTTTTGGATGGCCATAGATATAATCGTGCCGTGAGATTCCATAAGCTCATGTATGAAGCTCTCATGAGATTAATTTGGTCGGGATTTCAGACGTGGATCGGAGAGAATCGCGCACATAAGAAGACCATGGTTGACAACTTCTTTGGTGATCTTCAAACGCTGTATGACAATGTCTGTGAAGAAGTTTTCCAAGAGAAACTGTCCAGTCCGTCATCCACAGAGGTTTTCCAACTTTTTGAGGAGTACATGGACTGTCTTCGACATGAAAATGGCAAGCTTTCTGCATTCTGGATGTCGTACATTGACATTGTAGAAATTCTTTTGGGCCTGTTGAGAGCAACCAGGGAAGGGAACTGGGAACTTCATTTGTCTTGTATTAGACAAATGATACCCTGGTGTTTCGCCTATGACAACCTCAATTACGCGAGATACCTGTCTGCGCACGTTTCAGAAATGTCTCACCTGGAGGACGACCACCCAAATATATTGGAGTATTTCAAATCTGGCGGATTCGCAGTTCAGATTGGCGAGGTTAACACCTTCGGCAGAATACCAGTCGACCAGACTTGCGAAGAAACGGTAAACAAAGACACGCAGACGCCAGGGGGGACCAAGGGGTTTAGTCTAAAGCCCAGAGCCGTCAGCAAGTATTACTTAACAGCTGAGTATCGAAGCATATTTATGAGGCAGTTGAAAGACATCCTCCACCTGAACAGCTCGAGCTCTTCGCACAACGACCTTCAACAGAGCAGGATCACAAGGGACGAAGGAGATGTTAAATCCTTGCTATCAACCTTCGAAATCTGGATCAGTCCATACCAGAGTGAACAGCAAGACCTTGTTTGTTTATCCACCGGCAAAGTCGCCACCCCTGAAATCGAGCACGACCTTCTGAAGGCTAAAGAAATTGGAGAACAGGCCTACAGAACATTTAGAGAGCAAAGGCTAGAGTCAGAGCCAACGAAGGTGAAGTTTCATGAAAAAATGACTAAATTACAGCTTAAGACGTTCAGTGATCTAAACAAGAAAATGAAAGTTAGCCGCGGAACTGCTAAGGAAGTTATCCTCAAGGCTGACCGAGCACTATTTGCTCAGATGATTATTATTGCAGAGACCAGACAACTGAAGATGAAGGAGGTGCTGTCTCACCCGCTTGGGCCGCTACCCTGGGCGTTGGCTTCTGCGGATGGTTCCCTCAAGAAAACCTCAAAGAGTTCCCTTGCAAAAGAGCTACAGAAGGATGTGCCAGCAGCGGAAATCATTCCACAACCATCGGCATGTATCATTGATGGAATGGCACTAGTTCAGAGGCTGAAAGGAGATCAAAAGACGTTTTCAGAAGTTGCTGATTCACTGATAAGTATGGCCTTGCATGAGGGAGCTAACAGTAACCGGATCGATGTTGTGTTTGACGTGTACTTAGAGAACTCCATTAAAAACGCAGAGAGAGAAAAGAGAGGTTCTGATCAGACCGGAAATGAATTCCGTAATATCCGACCAGAACATAAACTGCTGCAATGGCGAACATTTTTGTCAAACCCCACGAACAAGAAGCATTTCATTGCATTTATTGCAGAGCAGTGGCAGAAAGACAGATATGTAGCTAAACTTTCCGGAAAGACACTTTTTGTCACGACTGAAGACCAATGCTACCAAGTCTCCCAAGGAAGTGTCATTACAAGGGAAGATCTCCGATCAACGCAAGAAGAGGCCGACACAAGAATACTATTGCACGCTGCCGATGCTGCAAGGTCTGGTTATAAGACGATCTTGATATCGTCAGAAGATACAGATGTCTTCGTGCTCTGCCTAACTTTTAAGAGCTTTATTCCAGCATCATTATACATGAAATGTGGCACACAGACCCGAACAAGATACATAGACATCTCTATGGCGGTTCAGCTGCATGGACCAGAGGTATGCAAATGTCTTATTGGTTTGCATGCTTATACAGGGTGTGACAGCGTTAGTGCGTTTGCTGGAAAGGGGAAGATAACCGCGTTAAAACTCATTAAGCGACACAAATCTTTCCAAGACCTTTTCAAGCAGCTTGGTATGCAGTGGGAGGTCTCCAGTGAGTTGTTCGAAAGGCTTCAGGAATTCACGTGTAAGCTTTACAGTTCAAATCCAGGAACCAATGATGTGAATGAACTACGCTATCGCGATCGGCTCTTCTGTGCAAAGAAAGGCAAACTTGACTCGAACCAACTTCCACCCTGTGCTGATTGTCTGCGAAAGCACTCACTTCGGGCAAACTACCAAGCAGCGATCTGGAAAAGAAGTCTGCAGAGCTGCCCTCAAGTACCTTCACCTGTTGGGTCTGGCTGGTGTCTGGAGGACGGCAAACTTACCATTGATTGGATGAGTGGTGAACCAGCTCCCCAAGCCGTTCTGGAGTTGCTATCTTGTCAGTGTTCGAGAATCTGCAAGCTACCAGGCTGTACCTGCCTTACCAATGGCCTTAAGTGCACGGATTTATGCCGGTTGGAGGACTGTACAAACCGACGAGAGGAGGATGCAGCCGACGATGCTTTCTCAGATGATGACCAGGAAGATGAAGACGAATAAGAGATCAAGTGAGTTAATAAAAAAACAGCCTGATCTGATGTTTATGAAATGCGATCCCTTCAGAAACTTAACTACAGAGAGAAATGCAAGTTATTTTATTTCAGAAAACATATTGACCAATTAGCCGTTGATATCTCTTGCATTGTCTTAGTTCAGTTTGTGACGCGTTACCATGGAAACCGAGTTACAATAGCGTTATATTTATTTGTCTTCTCTTAAACTATCATCTAGGTACCTTGTATGCCATCTTTTCAAAGCATAGTGAGCTTAAAACCAACAGCAACTTATGAAATAGTCGAAAGATGACCAAAATCCGGGAAATATAGCCATTTTTTGTTCACATCAGTGACGTCATTTCATCACGTGATTTAGGCACTTAAGCTACTCTTTTAGCATTGCTATCACATACTAAAATAAACTAGAGGAATAGAGGTTTCCAAAAATCAATGATAGCATTTGTCCCTCTGAGTGGTAAGAAATACCCTATTTTGGGGGCCTTGGCCCATGGACTATGACGTGGTATGACGTTAAAACTCCGTCATGTTCTTAAACGGCGGCTATCTTGGATTTGCAATTTTAAATTTCTTGATTTTCTTCCTTAAACTTTGAAAAGCTCCAAAATTCACTAAAAAGTAATCAAAATCACCAGAGAACATGAAAGTGATCTAAAACTTTAAAAAGTTCCCCTTGAAAGTTATAATTTTCATTAAAAAAAGGTGAAAATTAAAAATTCTGAAAAGTGGTTACCATGGCAACGTCAAACTTGCTATGCCAAATTGTTTCCAGATAAATGTAAGGAGAAGTCACCAAATTTAATGGCATTGGCTCGTTCATCCGTTAAAAAAAAAGTCTAACTGTCTAAAGTCCGTGCGGGCAGATCCCCCATCCCTCCCCGCCGGGTCTGATAACGGTTAAAATTTAATATAACCGACCTCTCAATATTTGTATCCCACCTTTGTTAACCTTCTCCCCGAAGTTGCTTCAAACGACAAAGTATACAACAGTTCTACCATTAACAACAAATTCGTTGCATTCCCGATACAATCCTGCATAATTCAAAAATTCAAACAGCTGTAACAAAATACGTTACTTTCTCTTTCTGTTTCTGTTTTTTTTTTTGTACTGCAACCCAGATAAAGCAAGTCATTTTTTTATAGCTACTTAGCTCCTTTAGTTTTTTTCTATTCTCACTAACATTTCTGCCTGTTTAAGTTAATCATTTTTAAACGCCCTACTTGTACTTTATATCTGTGGCAAAATAAAATCTTCGTTGTGCTGTACCTCCTTTCCCTGCTAGCAGAGGCCCCTTTTCCTTTGTATTCGCTGAGCTGACGGGCGGGACGAAAAGCGACCTCTGCCATGGGTCGAAACTCCCTTTGATTCCACCGCCGTCCATGATCGTGGACGGCGGTTTCCGAAACGCATGCTCCCTGTATTGTTTGCTCACCGTGACTTGAGCCCACTGTATCTCGCGCATTCCTTTACAGTTATTCCGCTGTCATTTAGTGAGCCCGCATAGTAACATGCTGTCCTGGAAAGAGAGCAAAACTCGTGAAGAGTTACAAAGTCTACTTTCTCTCGTTTTTGTTAACATGGACGACGGAAAGATAAACAATCGAAAGAAGAAGCTCTAAGAAACACTCCACAAGTTAAGGAATGGAATTTAGAGCGAAGAAAACATCTGTCAAGGCGAAGGACAACCTTCCACCTCCAAAGATTTTTCGAGCTACGGACTTTCTGTGAAATGCTCCAGCACTTCTGCGAGTCTACGGTAGAGTAAATTACACATTTGATTGTAGGCTTGTATCAAAATCGGTTTTTAATTGAGGGATCGATTCTTCATATTCCTTACAGTTTTCTTAAAAGTTTTAAAAAACGTGCACAGTTCGCATCACCAAATGCTCTTCAAAATAACTTGCACATCGAGCGATCGCTTGCGCGTAGCTTCCCTCGAAGAAAGAATTGAACGCGTTTGGTCTTCAGAAACAAGTGAAGGCGTGTTTTAATAAATGTATTATTTAGAAAAGTTCACTGTCTTTTCTTCTGTGTACCTTCATTTCGAAGAGTAGTAACCTGACCTAAACAGACACAAATGCTCTGTTGTGGTTTGATTTCACGCGCGAGACAACATGAGAAATCTCTTGCGGAAATTTTCAAAATTTTGGATAATTTAACTATTGTAGATCAAGTGAGTGATGTTTTTTCGAACCTATAAATTGTCCTTTCGTACTGCACATGTGTTGTTTATTACCAACTGCTAATTCAGTGAAGCGGTCATAAAACACGCAGCCTTCAATGGGTTAAATTCTCTTTGATCCTGGAGTTGTGGTCATGTTAAAAAAGCTTCCTTGTCCAGATAACTTGAAATTAATGCCGTAGATTAGACAACAACTATCTCTAGACGAACTGTGCAGGTGTTTTTTGGCACGCTAGTTGAGAAAGGTGCGAGTCGTCAGCTGATCACGTGCTAAAAGTATCACGTGACGTTTCGGTCGCTAAGTAACCGTGGGGCATGCTCAACACAGTTCATTTCGACCCATGGCAGAGGTCGCTTTTCGTCCCGCCCGTCAGCTCAGCGAATACAAAGGAAAAGGGGCCTCTGCTAGCAGGGAAGTACCTCCTAGGTACGCTGTTTAAGGTAAAAGTCACTTTTCTAGCGTTTCTCTCCTTTGTGATCCCTTTTTGACGTATGTGTGAACTCGTAAGTATTATAAACATATCGCGTAAGGATTTTGTGTTCTATCTATGGGCTTGGATTTAATGTCTGATGTGCAAGTAAAGTAATTGCTTGCTTCTTCTTCTAGAGTCTTAAAATGTGTATGGTTTGGTTAGGTATACACCGGCAACAGTAACCGAAACGGCATTGTTATCAACGACTTGGAAGAACCTCTTGAAGGTCGTGCATTCCGCATTATTCCTGTTTCATGGCATGGCCACATATCATTGAGAATGGAGCTGTATGGTTGCCATTTACAATCAGGTGTGTGCATTGTTATAATTATAATAGTTGCACTGAATAATGCTAGGTCGCATATCTGTATTATGACCAAGGGGCAGGGCAATACCCCTTTGTTAGATACTAAAAGCTACAGCTTTTTTTAATCAGAAAATTAGGTCTGGACGATGTTGTCGTTTTCTTTTCTTTTTATTTCATTGATTACTAGTTATTTTAAACATGGCAGGGGCGATAAATTAAGGTGCTCAAATGTTTTAACGCTTAGGTTTTAGGCTTTCATGCAGTAGTAAAGATATGACGAGTTATGACAAGGCATGGTGTTGTGTTAGCATTTTTACAGTTTTTCTCATTATCTTAATAATATTTTAATACTTAAGAGTGCAAAAACTAGCCAAATAACATCACCTTCTGAAGCGTACAGAAAGTAGATCCGCACTTAGCAGGTATTTTGTTTCTCATGAGTTCTTCTTTTGTTCATTGTTGTTATATTCAAGGCTGTGATGCCAAAAGGATACAGACGTAATGTAGAGAAATTGTTACAGTAAAAGAAACTAGACTCGTGTATTTCGACTCCAGAGAAACAGTAGCACGGCCCTTCAAACTTCGATCTTTGAAAGGAATTAAGGAATTCAAAGAGGACTGTTTGCTTTGAGTGCATAGTAGCTACATTTTGCTCTAGAGTTTTTGAACAAGAAGAGAGAGAGAGAGAGAGAGAGGAAAATAAATTAAGATTGTTAACCCCTGAACAATAGAACCTGAACAATTTAAAAGCGATAGCGGCAGTCCTAATTACCATAGGGAACAGGAAAAAATATTCAGGACAGATTGAATAAATGCTTTAGGATTTAGGATGTTTCTTCTGTACGAAGCAGTACAACAAAAGTTAGATTGACGTTATTTTGTATTATTTTACTTCCAAAACACCAAACACGTTGCTTTCTTGATTCACACCTAATAAAAATATCTCATAGTATAATAAATTTACTCTACCATGCCTTAATCTATCGAATTAGAGGTAAATTAAAAAGCAGTTAAGAAATCAAATTATTTTAAAACTCTTTCGTCCAAAAAAAAATGTGCCTGCGAACGTCGACCATTAAACCACTAGCGTGGTAAAGACTATTATTGCTTTTACTAGCCAAGAACATAACACACTTTAAAAAAATTATGTATAGAGAGGTGGGAAGGTCTTTCTATTCAGTTCTTTTATTTAAGTCATTTACATCACCAGCGAAATCAAAATAAAAAAAATATAAAATAATGTGTACTAGCAAGGAGAACAAAACGCTGTAACAAATGAAGATCAGTTTCGACTACAGAATTTGTTGTTGAGAGGACGTACGTTTTGGGCATATCTATTAGAGGATACTCGAGAAAATTCCAAAATGACTTTAAAAAATAAAACAAACTAAACAAGGAAAGTAGAAACGTTCCTTTGATCACTTTTCTGTCTCTTCGCTTTAACGGCTGGACTAATCCTTTTCTTGATAGCTTAATTAATCTCAATGGAAGTATCAAGATATATAAAATATTGTTCTTAAACTGACAACCATAATGTTTGAGTCAAGAAGAAATTTGTCTTTAAAACATCGCAGACAAGGAATATTGCACTTTTTACAAAACCAACACCTTTTTGGGAAATAAAGGGCGATTTTGCTCGCACTGGCTTTGAACGTATATAACTTTGTTTAATAAGCAAGCTAAAGCCACCACAATTAGTGAATTTTCCTAAAATTTACCTGAGAATTGTCTGGGAATTTACCTGGGAATAATTTGGCGTAGCAAGTGCTTGTTCATCTAGTTTGACGTCATCATAGCAACCGCTTTTTGACAGCCATTTTTTCACCTTTCCATTGAAAATTTTTAACTTTCTGAAGTAAGTTTTGTATTTTTATATCATTTTCGTGTTCTTTTATTGATTTTGGCTACTTTTTGGTCAACTTTAGCTGGAAGAATCAAGAAATTCAAGGTGGCGGATCCAAGAGGGCCGCCGTTTGAGAACCTGTCGTAATTGTTACGTCATATGAGTGGATTTTCTTATTTTATTTTAATTTTAAAGTGTTACTACGATCAAAAAATCACTTTTATTTTTCTTCGGATTTTCAAACTATGTTTACTAAACACTTCCAAAGCGAACTTTTATGCCTGTAAGACTGTTTGTTTAAATTGCAATTTTCCAATTTAATGGTCTGCCATTATTACACCAGAAAGGATACAATGACGTCATTTACTCACGGGCTTTAGAATGCAGTGTCTTAACACAGCTTATTAATTATGCAAAACACGAGTTTGAGAGTCTGAAAGCTCACAACTCCTGTTCTGCATGCTAAACTAAGCCAGAGTTTCTCAAACTCGTGTTTTGCATAATTAACAAGTTGTGCTCACACACTGCATTCTAAAGCTTGGGAGTACATGACGTCAAAATTAAGGCTTAAAATTTCGCTTGGAGAGTGTTTTTAGTAAACATAGTTTCGAAATCCGGAGAAAAACTAAGAGTGATTTTTTTTATCGTAGTACCACTTTAAAAAGTACTGTAGGCAATCCATTTAACACACTAAAACTGCTTTTATTTTAATTTCCAGGATACGTCGTGGAAGGTATGTATATTGAAGCTCTTTTTATTGATTTGTTTATCGAATTATTTCTCTTGATAATTTCTTTCAAGCCATGAGCATGAACATTACCTTGAGCTTGAAAAAGGCAAATTTGATGTTCTCAAATTTTGTTGAATTATTTAGTTACACTACCTTAATGCGTTATTAAGTTTTCGTCCGGCAATCATAATCAATTAACCGTGATTCTACTGTATGAAGTAACAAACAAGCAAGTTATATTTCTTGATATATTGACGTAACTTTTAGGCTGTGACCATCCTCTGAGGATGGCAGATGGAACATTTCCGGACTCTCACATAAAAGCTTCTACCCAAGTAATCAGTTCATCGACAGCTCAAATTCCCGCTCACCGCCGATTTTCGGGTCTGAATCCTCAACAAACATCATCTTTTCGCTCAAAGACTGCAGTGGCTTCTTCAGTTTCACCCTGTGTATTTTGAATGATTTTCTCATTGAATAATACTAGATTTGGGGTAGAATTCTCGCCACAACGAGCATGCAGCGCTGAAAAGACTGACGGAACTTTTGCTGATTGCGTCAGCTTTACGCGTTTCATCCGTCTGTACTGCTATTGACAATAAAATATTAGCCAATCAGCGCTCGAGAGTTAGCTCAGTCAAATGAAAGCTGCTCAGCGGAACTTCCCCGTGTTACAGTTTATTATACGTTACAAGGTGGTTCAAACGTTTGAGTCTGTGGATGAATTCCTCAAGTGCATGTAATCATTCAGACGATAGCTATTGAGCAGTACTTTCTCCTGTTCAATTTATGATGCTGTACAAGGTGGTTCTATCTTTTGGGTCTTTGAATGAAAACCTGCAATGTGAGCATTAAAATAAAAACTCTTCTAACTCAGTAATTTGGGAAATATCTTGTGATATTTTCCAATGAGTTTAAAATAAAAACAGTGTTTTCAAGCTGTGGTACGTATTTACCTTCAAAGTTTCACATGCCTTACCAGAAAAAGAATCTTTTAGCGCACTTGTTGACATAGTCTCACGGCTACAGCAGCTGTTCTTTGGGTATCACGCACCAATGATTACAAATTAGTCTAATCAGCGGGGGTAGATTTAGTACAAGCTGCTCCTACTGTAAATGATTGTTAATAATTGTTAATGGTTGTTCTCGTTCCCTTTGTGCCGTTTGCCGGTGGCCACAAATCAAAATTCTCGTCAATGGCAAAAACAGTGTTATATTCAATTTTCGAGTGTGATACAAGCGTCATACCTACATCAAATTCGATTTTTTTTTTTACTTATGGGGACACATCGGTACGCTATGAAGAGTGTTTTTGGGTTATGAAGACAAGAGCTCTAAAACAACCTAATAAACTATCATTTTTCAACATACAGTCGCTAAGAGTGACTAAATTAATGTTTTGCCTTTATATGCTAGCTTTAATTTACTTTCATTTTAATGTTCTTAGTCTTTATTGCGTTAGTATTGAGTATTGGCGTATTTCACCTGTATCTGGCTTCGGTGTTGCACTGTTTTGAAATAAAGGGAAAACATGCCTTTATAACTCTTGGTTATAAACGTATGGGGCCACTGCTCCTCAGAGTTGTTTTGGTTGTGCCCTGAACACAAAATCTCCCTTGAAACTTCCTGGTGATTTTGATTAAGTCCGAGTGAAGAGCATGTCATTGTTTGATTTCAAGTTCAATGCAAGCATATGCCTACATCAAACTTGTTATTGAACTGATGGGGAGGCTTTTATGCTATGAGTAGTTATATAGTTGGGGGTACCAGCGCATTTTGTGAAAATGCGCTGATACCAAACCCAACTATATATCTACTTTCCATCTGATGGTTTCCATCTGATGGTTTACATCTGATTGAATTATTTTATGGTATTATTTTATGTAAATCTATATGTTTTTATTTCATATGGAAACGAATGCATTTTTCAATTATTTGGAGAACTATATTTATTTACATCTGATGGAATCTATATGTTTTTATTTCATGTGGAAACAAACGCATTTTCCATCGCGTGACTTTATACAACAGGAAGTCTGAAATTCTCGGAAAACAGGAAGTCATACCGAGAAATAAGTCTGGACATGTCTGGTAAAAACAGGAAATGGCTCATCAATTTATTATCGTTTTCAAGGTCATGAGACGGTCGCATGATATCATATGATAGTCGTATGATTTTTTCAACCAATTAAAAGCGTACCCATAAATTTACCAGTTGATAAAAAATCTGATAAAATATAGATTTTGATAAATTTTCCGATAGAATACAGAATGCCTACCTCATCGGAAGAGCTGAGTTCCAGGTTTCAATCTGTGTGTAATAGAATTCAGGATTTTATTGAGGTTATTGAGAGTCAAATGGGTAACGAAGAAGTCTTCACCTTTGATATAAACCGAGAGATTTTTACTTTGGAGTCGTTAGATCTCAATGTAGTCGGGAATGCCGTGGAGCGTTACATCATTGTTCTTCAAGAATACAAGAAGATGATAACATCTGAAAGATCACGGAGGAAATTGGCTGATCAAATAAGGAAGACTGCTGAAGTTAAAACTTTGAAAGAGGATCTGAAGAATAATCGTCAAAGGAGCAGATTATTGACTAATCCCTACCAGAAGAATCAAACTCCTGCATCACCAATGAAGAGGGAGTAAAAAATGACCAGCGTGATGGGAAAGCTGTGGTACATGATGGACAATGATTTAGACTGTGTTTGTTAGTACTTGTATCTAGACCACCACAATTGTGGCATTACGTAATATCTTCAGATTTTATAATGTCCGTAAGCGTGACTTTTGATTCCATCATTTGATATATATCTTTTATCATCAAAACAACTGAGTGACACTTTGTTTACTTCATAACTACCTAGTTGATGGTTGCTGCTTCTTATTGTCTTCATGGTATGATGTATTTGTTTATTTTCTAATAAAACATTTTTGTAGTCTTCATGTTTGATGTCGTTCTTTATTATGTTCTTCTTAATTCCCTTGGCTGTTTTTCCACCTTTATGATTGTCTTTTATGTAACTGTACATTTTTGATCGCAAACCGACGAATTCTTTGATTGGTATTCCAGCTGCTTCATCCTTGAATTTACCGATTACCTTCTTGTTTGTCTTATCGAAATACGGAGAGTTTTCTGGATAGTCGCTGTTGTCAAATTGATCTTTGTCATTCCAAAAGTCTTGGTACACATCTTCAGCTTCAATCCCATATGTCAGACTGTCTGTGTCAGTGAATAGTAGTCTTGCTTTATTGCCATACTTTTCTTTTATGTAGTTATAATGAAAATCATACATTAATTTCTTACTTAGATCAAGAATACACATACCCACATATGCCGGCCTGTTTAGAGTTAGCGTTTCTTTTATCTTATGCACTGCTACCAGATTTTCATTGAATATCTTACTGCTGACATAAGTCGGTTTAGAAGCCATCTTCAATAGTTTCTTCTCATCTGTAATAAGTCTGACATCAACACGCTTTCTTATGTTCTCCATTGTCTTTCCAAACACTGAGTTATTCATCAGTTTGAAGGAGTCTTTTTCGAATGAATTTTTCGCTTGAGTACGTTTTTGTGTATTGAAGTTAATGTATTGTTTGAGCCAAGGTGACTGATTGAATTCTAACACTCGATGGACTTTATTTACTTTCAATCCAAGATCAAGATACAGCTGTAGGTTTCTGTAGTGTAAGACATATTTTTCTTTGTTGCTTAATGTAGGAATTAATTTGTGTACTAGTCCTGTCGATATGTTGAACTTTTTCTGTATGTTCTTACAATATTCAGACAACATGTCATCAGTTATTTTAACCTTTTCCGGTCCTAGAGGGTAGTCGTTATGAAGATCATGCAACTCTTTGGGGTATTCTAGATCAACTTCTAGTATCAACCCTTTATTACTGTCTTCATTATACTGGGCTAAATTGATTTTATTAATCTTCTTTTCTGTCATCCATTTGAAACCACCAGTGGGGAGATATTGACTCATAGCCCAATCGTATAAATTATTAGCATCAAGGTACATAATATACTTTGAGGGCGCCTTCTCATCGTATTCTTTCATGTACTTATTATTTGCTTTTCCATATCGATTTTCTATGTAAGATATACCTCCTCTCATGCCTTTTTCAATGAATTGAAACATATCTATGTCTGTCATTAGTTCTAGTTTAATATTAGTCATCTTTAACATAGCATCCCATGACAAACCAGGAGATGTGAAGTAGTGACAGGGGTCAAGTTTGTAATACTGAAGACAGGTCTTACGGAAGTTTTCAAACACGTCAGCTAACAGAAGAATATCAGACTTAAGATATAGATTATGGTATTCACCCATCGTTTGTAATTGGAATGTATTCCACACATTTTGAGCATGGCTATAATCCTCATCTGTTATGCACTCATTATTCAATATGCTGTGAAATTCTTCTTTAGTTGGTAATTCTGTTTTATTGAATTTCTCAAAACTATCCATGAAATCATACGGATAAACACCTTTTCGCGTCATAAGCTTGAATTTTTCTTTTTGGAATCTTTTGTTTGTATACTTTAAAGCTTCTGCTGGTAAGTTGCTGACTAATTTATCCAAACTTGAACTCATAAACTGGAAACTGTCAATGAATGTCAGATGGTTACCAAGCATGAATGCCATATATTTTTCCATATTGTTTGGAATTGCATTTATGTCCATTTTAATCTCTTTTCCGTTTTTGGTGTATGTATTATTCTTAACAATAGCTCCAATTTCTTGCATTATAAAATGGCTGTCATAACCTCTCAGATTATGGAATATAACAGGAATTTTTATTTCTTTTGGATTTATTCTGAGTTTCAGATTACAGTGTTGATGTGCTGAGCCTCTGTATTTGCCAGTAATATGGCAATGATCTCTGACTCGAATGTCTTTTTCAGTATATTTTTTATCGCAGATGTGACATTCTTTTGCTTTTTCGAATTCCTCTTCATCCTCTTTCATCATTCTCAATGGTTTATCGAAATGTTTTTTCATTACTTTTTTACAGTATTTTACTTCTTCTAACATATTTTCCATGAATTTGTACACAGCCTTTTCTCCTCTATATATTTGTATTGGTTTTGTATGCTTATCATCATAACAACAAATGACCTTATACCCATATCCACAGTCTGTGTGTTTTTGATAGGCTTCGGTGTATGATTTATTACTGTCGGGTTGACATCCTTGTACCTTTTCAGTTATAGCCTCAAAATCAGCATAGATGACAAATGGCACAGGTTGCTGTTTATGAAAGTTGTTGAATTTCAGTATGTTATTGTCTTTGTCAGGCATTTTTATTGCTTGTTCACCATTCACTTGAATGCAAATATTTTTATGATTGTTTAATACTCTTTCAGAACTGAAACATTGCAGACAGTACATACAAAAGTGTTTCCTCTCTTTGTGTTTTGTTTGATTATACATTAACTTGTTGAAATCCTTTATGAGAACATAATGCTTGTTTTCATCTTTCGTTACCAGAAGTAGTTCCATATGATCTTCATACTTTTCTTTTGATACATATATGGGTACGGTTGTTTGTCTTCATATCCGAATACGTTTATATTGATACTGTTTTGCTTCTCAATTTTGTTGTAATGTTTGACATTGACTGGAAATTCAATGTTTGAATAATCTAACTTTCCAACGTATTGTTTGTCTGTCTTTTTTATTCTTTGAGGATATTTTTCTTGTGGGTTTAAGTGTCGGATATGACACCATCTGAAACATTCATTATCCTCATTTTTCATGTTTATTAAGCCTTTAGAGCTGTTTCGCAGTTCGTAAGGCAGTTGGATATATGAGGATCCTTTCAATGGCTTGTATTTAACAATGTTTAGATAGTGGCTATCAACAGATTGGATGGTCCATCCTGAACCTTCTGATATCCACTGGGAGATCAGGTTTAAGACATTTTGTTTAGACATTTGTAATGCTTCATTGATTTCTGTATGGTTAATAATTGTTTGAACTTTACTGTTGAAATATGCAGTTTTAATCACTGTTTCACCATCAGACATTTTGCTAAATGTGACTTTCAATGTTTCAACGTATTTCAAGCCTTTCATTTCATTCAACAAAGTTATTACACGATGTTCTATAGCGTTTCTCGTGTTTTGCATTTGGGCTAAGGGGTCTTTATTGTTTTTGATGCTGATTTCATAAGACAAAGTGTAACCTTTTAAAGCTTTGTCTGTTTGTTCTATTTTGGTTCTTGGTGTTGGAACCGGTTTTTGAACTGCATTTTGTTTAGTTCTTGGTGCCGGAATGGGTTTATAATTATCCCTGAATTCTGGAGGCGGTAGAATGATGTTTTCTTCATATTCTTTAGCCATCTGTTTAACACTTTTGCGAGGCGTTGGTATTGGTCTCCTTGATTTGTATGTTCTTGGTGCTGGAACTGGCTTGGTATCGTCAACCACTATGATTTTAGGCTTCTTCTCTAGCTTCAGAAGCAATTTGATAAGTTCTGATTTACTGAGTTTCTTCAAACTAGCTTTATCCATATCTATATGATTAGATTTTTCCATTATATATACTATAGATTTTTTATTTTTAAGTGTCTTCAATTAGTGCGTTTAAATGGGGTTATAATTCAAATGATCCAAAGCATGGATCCTTAGAACTATATTGAAAGAATTTATTTTTTGTGTATTATGTCAATTATTTTTCTCCATGATATTGATGCAATGCTATTTTTTCGGTGCTTTATCGTCTTCAAATGACAATACTTGCCAGCCAGTGTATAGTTACGACCTGTTTTACAAATATCACAATACCATTCTTTGTCTAGCATGTACTTCGATTTTTGTCGTCTTAAAGCATCCTTCCTCTCTTCTTCAGTTGAATATTTTGGTGGTCTACCTCGACCTCTCTTAACATTCTGATTTTCCATATATATATTAATACTATATTATTATTTTAAATAAATATTTCAATCTCGTTTAAATCATTTTATATATCCTTCAAGTCCTTGAACGGTATCCAACTGTTGAATTCATCACTATACCCCTTCCACTTCACCAAAGCTTGCTTATTTTATAATTCCTCCGAATGACTTTATCAATTCTGAATACCTTTTGTTCAGCTTTCAGTAATTCAGGTTCATAAAAACTCCCTTGAATGTCTTCACCTCTGAGATCCTTTAGTTTGTAAGTGATTGGGTTTGTATGTTTTATTTCATCAACTGTGAAAATTTCCTCAGACCAATTTGGTGTATAGCCCTTATCAAACACATTTCGTTTATACTTACTTATTCTAACCTTATCACCAACTTGAAATTTCGGTTTCTGTTTTGATGTTTCCATATCACCATACAGATTAAAGTAAACAGTTCCTTGATTCTTCCCTTTACTGGCTTCTGTAGGCGTCATCTTTATGCTTGAATGTCTGGTGTTGTTATACTGTTTCACTAATTTGGGTAGCATGTCTAAATACTTTGTATTACCTTGGACTGTAAACTGTTTCCACATCTTCGTTTTAATTGTTCGATTCCATCGTTCGCATACGCTACTTTTCTCTTCATTTTCGGTTGAGTATAAGGTTATTTTATTCTTATCAAGTAGTTCCTTAACATGTTTGTTATAATATTCTTTCCCTTTATCAGTCCAAAGATATTGTGGTTTTCTACCCTCTTTGAAGATTGTTTTGAATGCTTCAGCAACAGTTTCTCCTTTCTTATCCTTTAAAGGGACAATCCAACCATATTTACTAAACACATCTAGAACCATGAGAAGGTATCTGTAGCCATCGTTCCATCGACTAAACTGTTGCATCTCAATAAGATCTGAACACCATATCTCGTCAATGCTGTTTACTAAAACACGCCGCCGAATGAAGTTTCGCTTTTTTTGGTTTATGTAATTCATCAGCTAATTTTTCTTGCCAGTTTTTTTCTTCACTCGACGGCCTTTCCCGTTTTTTGTCTTCCTTTGTTTTATACCCATACCTAATATCGCTTTAGTTGCGATAGTGTTCCTTGCAATTGTATGACCCCATTGTCTGTCCTTCCATGGGATAGCATCAAGCGATTTGACCATTTTTCTATCTGCTTTATTTTTACATTTAACCTGGTCAGCCTTTGGTTTATTTCCACATACTGAGTAATCAACATCATGCTGCATACTTACAGCATCTGTTTTACCTGTCGGCTGTTGATATATCTCAAGTAATTGACCAGTATTTGGATCATATTTCAATTGCTGCTCAAGCGGGTTCCCTGGACCGGTGTACCGATGCCCAGGCATTACAAAACCTTTTTTTGGTGCCACTTTAAGAATAGCTTTATGTATATCAACACCAGCGCCATCCAAATCCTTTCTGTCAGTTTTATACTTTCTATTCGGTCTGATTTTGTTTGATAACTGATCAAGAGCTTGACTTCCAACATTTTGAATCATTGGATTCAACTTATCCAGAGCATAATCGATAGCCTTTTTCTGCAGTTTTGGGTTTGTCAAGGCTTCTGATCCATAATATCGTCCCATTTCAACAGCCTTTTTACCTAACCAAGGAATACCATGATGCACAAACATATCTAAACCTGTTGATGCTACTGTATCTAGTACGCCCGCCCCTTTCGACGGGCCAGCCCGTTTCCCGCCTGTTTGACAAATTTAGTCTTAGTGATTCCACATTCAGCACAAGTGCATTTAAGCATAAGTCTCCCATTTTTTGCATTTTCATATCTTTCGCTACCTGGTACACATTCTGTGACCTTTTTCTGTTTTACACAATATGATCTCATATATAATATGATTAGATTATATTAAGGTTCCATTTCAGTTCCGTTTCAGTACCGTTTCAGTACCGTTTCAGTACCGTTTCAGTTCCGTTTCAGATTAAGGTTCAATATATACGTTTTCATATTTGCCAGTTTTTGGATTTTTCACCAAACGCATGACAGTACCCTTCTTTGGTTTAGTCCAGAATGTCTTGCTTGTTATACCAGTTTTATTATCGAAAGCACCTTTCAAAATATCACCACTCCAATATCGATCAAATACATGGTTGGTTGATGGAATTACTTTCCTGACTATTTTCTCAGCCCATTTTGATGCTTCAAGTGGTTTACTAAACGGGTTTTCACCACCATGCTGATTTTTAAAATAATTAATTATAAAACGATGATTAACTGTGCGATCATTCATATCGAAATTTGCATTATGTATGACGTTAAGCATAGGGACACCCTTTTGTCTTTCCGATAAATAGTACAATGCCCAATATCCACATAAAATACTATCACGTTCTTGGATCTCATCTCCTGAATAAAATATTTGTTTTCCACTTGTCATTAAATATTTCAACACTTCATTTGGCATTATTAACCCGAAACTATCAAAGTATTCAGATCTATTTTTACCGTTTCTATATGCTACCCAGTGTGTTCCAGGACCTATTTGTGAATCCAAATTGATTATTCCAACTTCATTTGTTAATATTTTTGTTGGTAATGCATCTCTACTATAAACACCTCTGAAATGTTTTATTCCCAGTTTTTTGACCCAATTCAACAGATCATAATTACTCAATGGTTTGTTTACAAATTTTACAGAAGTGCTCCTAGCAACGGGATTCCCTTGAATGGACTGTTTTTTCCTAGAAGTAGCCCGTTGCCCTTTTTTTTGTTGTTCTTTTTTTTTGGTTTAACACCCATACCAACTGGATTTTTCCATGAACCAATAAATGGAGGTGATGTATAATGCGATGGGACATAGATAGGAACAGATCCTCTTAATCCATGTTTGTCAACCTGCAATCCCCTTCCGGGCTGCCCTGTTTTTGGTGCATAAACGTTAGCTGATCGTCTTGATCGTCTTCTGTCAACTTGTAATCCCTTTCCTGTTAAAGCATTCAACAACAGAGGAACACCGATAGAAGCCAATAGATCCTTATGCTTTATCAGTTGATTGATTTTGTCTTGTGGAATCAAAAAACCACCTGATTGTCCCTTTCCAAATATCTTGTCAACACCCAATGATGCCAAACCAGACAAAGCACCAGTAGCTAAAGCAGGTAAAGCTTTCGTAGCAGCCTTTGTTGCATAAGGAAGAGCTTTCGCACCAAGTGTCAATAATGAACTCCATAGAGAACCTCCCTCCTGTACGAGATGTCTGATCTGAGTTTTACTAATTTTTAAATCAACTCCAGTTTTATTTTTCATAGCTTTTTGTATACGTTTCAATTGTGTTCTAGTAAGCATTAATTCATCATGACCAGTCAAATCACTTTTTGTCAATCGTATCGTTATCGCTGATTTATTTGACAAAGCTTTTGCTAGTTTTTCTTTCTGTCCAGCAGATAATTTTACTCCATATTTAACATATGACATATCTTGTATATGATATATGTTAGATTAAATGGTTTTGTTAATTGATAAAAATTATTCCATTTATCGGAAAAGCAGTTTTCCGTTCTGTTGAATGAGTTCAGCTTCCTGTTCATACAAAGTTAGAGCATATACACTGTAAGCTGTAGCTGTTGTCCCTGAAAGCTCATAACGGAAAGTTAGTTTTGTTGTACCGTCTCGAATGTCTGCTTTCTGTTACGTTTCGTGAGATCAAAATACAGAAATGGAAACAGTGTTTGAAAATTACTGATATTAAGAAGTGATCCCTCACTATATTCAGAGTTCTTGTGAACGTATTTCAAAACATCTCTGTATACACGACTCAGGTCTGTTGATGGGGTATAATGAATCTCGGGATACTCCTGGCCATTACCGACTTCAAGATAACAATTCTGAAGGGTTCTAGGATCTGTACTAAATGAGAAGGTGTTATATAGAAACGGATTACTCGTCTGTACATCAATATCTGCATCATTAATTATGAAAACAAACACATGCCTAGGCTTCGAAATGCCTGATGATATTTTGAAATGACCTGCTCGTTGAGTTGTTGAATTACTCCTCTCAATGTTTTCGCGAAGGTATACCCATTTGTACGGTTTCAGAAATTTACTCATATATAGGCTTTGTCCTTCACTGTTAAATGTGATTCGTGGTACGATCAGTTGCAGCTTTGTCAGCACGACTCTACAATTATCAGCTGCCTGCCAGATCAAATTAGCATCAGAATCAAATTCAATGTTCAATTCCAATCGACCTGATGGTAGTAGATTTCTTTCAAGAGCTTCAAAATACGAATATCTATTAAGAGGTAATTCTCTTGTGACTACACTAGACGTACCCAGAAGCAGTTTCCTTTCAGCAAATCCTTTGTTATAATTGGGATTTTCATCCATCAACATTGGTCCTGCATCATCAGCATTATTAGCAGCATTTCGTCTGTGAGTTACAATTCTCTTTGTATATTTCGCTGCATCTGCATTCCTTGAAGTATCTAGATGAAAAAACTCGTTGGTCGCAGTCGATTGTGCGTAACCAGGAGAATATTCTAGTAGGGATTTGATATTAACACAGTGATTGGCATCGTTGCAATCGTACACTTTCTTCCCATTCATCTTGACATCAAAATTCTTGATGAAACTATGAATTGAATTTACGATGCCGTTATGATCATTGGGAGCTATGTTGGCACCATCTGCTAGTTTGTTCACTTTGAAACTAATTCCGAGACGTGCATTATACCAGTCAAAAGGAGTCACTTCTCCACTATTATCGACAACGAAACGATATCCGTCTTTCTTTTGAGAACGAGTGTTTGCAACTACTGTATTCAGTGGTGTTTCTAGCTCGAAAATAACATCTTCAAACCTCTCTACAAGTTTAGGGTTTCTAAAAGATTCCATATATATATCATTAGATTAGATAATTTTACATCTTCCTGATTTTACCTCCTGAAATTAGTTGATTGACTCTCTGAGCAACTTCGAAATCAGTCAATGGTCTTTCAGCGGCTTTACTAATAGTTTGTTGCTGTGGTTGTTTCTTGCTTAGTAATTGAATGATTCTATCACCTGCTTTATTACCAAGATGCTCCCCTGTTTTTGTTGCTGCTTTTGTTGCTGCGGTGGTAGCTGCTTTTTTAGCTATTTCCTTAGCTGTTTTACCAAATAGTTTGCTTCCAACTGATTTGAAAATATCCATCAATCCTTCACCATGTATTTCTCCAGTATGAATATGCTTTTTTACATATCTGCCTAATTCTTGATCATATCTTCTCTTTAATTCACTTTGGCGTGCCATATATCAATATATTAGATAAAACTGGATCGTAGGATCAAACTCATGTGCCAATCGATACCATTCAAATCTATCGGTCTTCCTATCGAATTTGTCAGTGTGATACGCATTTCAGAGATTATGGTTTTTGAAACTGGTGAGAAAAGCGCACGTCGTGGTTCAAATGTGAATGGATAGGATCTAGTCAGATTGTCGGTTGGTATTATAGTTAAAGTGTTGCTGAATTTTCCATCTGTAATGGAATCTGTGACAACATCACAATTGACATGGAGAGAGTCGACAGAATTGGTGATATTTGGTAATTTAGTGCTATAACTTGTTGTTGTTATAATTTTAGGTTCGAATCCAATTAAATCACCAAAATTTGAATTCCGTATATCTAATCTCCACTGACTACCAAGTTGAACAACAACCCGATAACTTGACAAGACAAAATAAATCTTCACCCCAACTTGATTATTACTCGGTTGATCACCGTTATCTGTAATAACCTGATTTATAAATTCGCTGAGATCGTCGTAAGAATACATACCGTCAACAAAATTGATAGTTTTCCAACCAGTTCCATTATCTTTCGAATATTTAATTGAATTGTTTCCGTATTCAGCATTGATGTTATGCCATGAGTACGTCATTGATACTCGATCTACTGCTAATTCATGATGCATCTCAGTATCCAGATGCATGACGGGGTCAAATTTGATTGTAAAATCCTCTGGACGAGATCGTCCTATTTTTTGCCTGTTAATTGAAGAAATATTAATTGCTCGTTCTTGCATATATATATTTAGATTAGATTAGATGACATAAGCTTGTAAGAGATCATTTAGCTTTCCATTATCAATTATACCAAGTTGAAACAATTTATGCGCTATCTCGGACATTTCACTCTTTGCACCGTCGTTACCTGCTAATATACTACCTCCAAGAAGCTCCATCCGATCGATGAGATCATTAACATCGTTATAATAAACAACACCAGATCCTAATTTAGAGAATTTTTTAGAAGTTCTGTGGATAGGTATCTCACTGAGTTGATTCAATTGATTGAAAACCATCTTTGACAGGTCACTATACTTCTTTTTGCTGTTGAATCTCTTTGTCAACAAATCAAGAGTGTCAAAATCAACCTTTTTATCAAGTACTTTTTCACCATCCTTCTTTGCTACTAAATGCAATTGTCCCATTAATTTTGGAATATCGATCATCAGATTAGCATATTTACCACCAGATGATATTTTGTAAGCATTCCGTTTTTGTTGTGTGTAACCGGTTCCTTCCATATATTTAGGAGATATTTAAATAAGTTCAAGTCTTTTCAAATAGTCTTTAAAATATGGTAATTCTCTCTTATTACGCTCATATGTAGTTTTTTCTATTTTTTTAAAATTCTTCAACGGTTCACCTTTTTTTGTGCTGTGACTTTTGATATAGTCCTCAGAGCGTTTTGTCTTGATTTGTACTTTATCGATGATTTTAGAAACATCTTTTTTTCATTGAATATCTCAGATGGTAATTCATATCCTTTATCTTCCAATAATTTTTTATATTCAGTTGTTATACCTTTATTAATATTTAACGTTCCTACCTTCTTTTGACTTGTACTTGGCTTATCCAAATCTCCTTCATCTCCTTCATCAGAATCCAAATCTCCTTCATCTCCTTCATCAGAATCCCAATCTAATTCAGGTAATTTTGAGCCGTCGTATGTTAAGGCTTCAGTTGGATCGTATTCAATAGCTTGAATAAGATTATTTTGATTTTCTTGCAATTGCTTAATTAATTTGTCCTGTTTCTCGTCAATCGTTTGTTTGACATCCTCTTGAGCTGTTACAATTGGCTTATAAACCTCTGATAATTCCTCCTGAATATCCTGTCTCCCATGTTCAATTTGTTTCAGAGTTTTCCTGACATTTCTGACTTGTTTACCGGCATTAATTTTAGCCTGTGATATTTTCATCATTCTTTCAATGTCCCTAATATATATTGCTTAGATAAAACTTATCTCAACTTATCTCAACTTATCTCAAGTTATCTAATATATTATATATGGAAATACCAAATTATGACAGTAACAATAATAAAAAGAACAGTTACAAACAGTTGTATGAATATATGCCGAATGACACATTCCGAATGTTGATTTGTGGTGGTTCAGGATCTGGGAAAACTAATCTGCTTTATCATATGTTGATGAAGCCTTTGGTCTATTATGATCAGATTCATTTGTACGCTAAAAACTTGGAACAGGATAAATACCAGGATATGATAAAGAATTTAAATGAAATCAGTCAATCGGTTGGCTATGATGTGCTCGTCTGCAGCTGTGATAAAATAATACCTGTTGAAAATATGGAAAATGAAACGCAGACGATAGTTATCTTTGACGATTTCGTATGTGAAAAGAATCAGAAACCTCTGATTGATTATTTCATAAGAGGTCGACATAAAAATTGTTCAGTCATTTATCTGAGTCAATCTTTCTATGGAACACCAAAGGATATACGGTTAAATTGCAGTCATTTTTCTGTGTATGAATTTCCAAGCTCTAACGAACGTAATTTAATATCTAGAGAACTTGGTGTTGATAAGGAACAATATATCAAAGCAACTAAAAAACCGTATTCGTTCCTGTATGTGGACAAACCGAAGAAACTAATAAAAAGAAACTTTTATGGAAAGATACAATAACTAAAATCATAATCTAATCATATAATATATGCGAATTTTTAATGATAATATTTCAAGATCATCATATAAAATTTTACCCGGCAGTCAAGGTCCTCCAGGTCCACAGGGTGCAAAAGGTGATACAGGAGCCAAAGGCGACAAAGGTGACAAAGGTGATAAAGGTGATCCTGGGTCTCAAGGTAGTGTCAGCGGTTCTGCTGATATTGACATGCAAAATAAGTACAGTATCTTGCGATTAAAAAGCAACCCTTATCCTGTCCACGGTGATCTGACAAAGGTAATAAACTATCAGGACACGAGAAATATCTTTCTTTCAAAAAAGGAAGGCGGAAAAATGGAAGCAAATATTGATATGAATAATAATACAATTTTCAATGTAAAAGATCCATTACAGGCAGATCAAGCAACAAATAAAAAATATGTCGATAATCAGCTTGTGAAAAAATTGGATAAAAATGTTGATATTGATATGGCAAATAAATCAATTACTAATCTTAAATTTCCATCAAACCAAAAAGACGCCACAAGTGTAGAGTTTGTTAACAAAAGACTTAGTGAGACACAAAAAGAATATCTTAAACTTGATGGCACAACAAGGATGTCTGGAGACTTGAATTTAAATAACAATAAAATTATTAACTTACAAACCGATTACAGAGACTCAAAATCCGCAGTTAATGTTAATTTTGTGGAAAATGAAATAACAACTTTGAGAAATCTTGTCACTCAAAAAATTCATGAATCTCAGATTACTAATTCGGGTCAAAAACGAGACGCCTTCAGATACTTGATGGAAGACACTGATGAATCTTCGAGTGAAAACAATATCGAGGTTTTGGGTATTGTTGATTTTCCCAATTCTCCACATCAAATTAATAAAAAAGCTTACCAACTTAAACTCTTGCTTGAAAAAAGCTCACCCAACCAGTACCAGTCACGCCTCGGTTTTAACCTTTATAAACTTCCTGTTGGATACTATACTTTAGTCGTTGAATGGTTTCCGCCGGAAATGAATGAGTTGAGTGTGGCAGTGCAAGGCACTACGATTTCAATTTCTAATTATGCAACAAAAACATTCGAGAAGTACACGAAAACAGTTATCAATTTTCACCGATGGGGTAGCTCACCTCCACAATTTATTTATTTCGATCTACACGGTACAGTTACTTTTCCATCACTTTTAACAATTGGACATCTTATTGTTTATGGTGTAAAAGAAACAATTTCAAACGTTGACCCAAGTGTCTATGACACCGCTTTTGTAATTGAGAATGGAAAATTGGTGATGGAAACAGATTTATCTTTAAACGGACATCGTTTGCGTGGTTCCGTTCATTATTTATATGGGAGTTTAGATACGAAAAATGGTGAAACATTTTTTTCAATAAATGGTAATTCTAATGTACTCCTTCCAGAAAAAAGCTATATATTAAATATAACAGTATTATATAAAAAATCAGAGGCCCATTTCCACGTATTCCTTTAAAAATATTTAAAAGTGGCCCTCCAAAAACTTTCAATTCAACACAATCAACTCAAAAACAAACAATAGATATTAATTTAGAACTACCAAATGGCATTTTAATGGTGCAATTGCATTCTTCAAATTTCAAAAAAGAAAAATTCTTAATGTTGATTAAATATAGAGTACCATAAATATTTTTACATTTATAATATAACACAATGCGGAACATATCAACCAAACACTTCAAAGCTGACCGATGTTTCGACATCGTTTCCAGGATGAATAATCTAACATATATATATATATGAAAACAACAACCTTAATCAACGAAATCATCGAAAGCATTGAGAAATTGGTCCATAATATCACAAAATTATACTATAGTATTAAATTATCATTCAAGAAGAAAAAAAATGTAACCGTATAATATATGACAAAAAATATTTTCAATTGGAATCATATATCAAGTGATTTGACTGAAGATCAGATAGAAGAACTAAAATCGTATTACATAACATATCATCGGAAGTGTTGGGCTTATAAACAAGCTGCAAAACGTTTCAAAAAGTGGAAATTACTCGGCGATTCATTGTCAATCATTTTCGCAACGGGCGGAATTGCATCTGCAATAGCGACATCTGGCATATCTCTTGTTGCTATCTCAACAGCCTCAGTAATTATTCAGAGTTGGATGAAACACAAAGATCTCGACCTCAAAATACAAAATTGTATACACGCTTACCAAAGTTACCAGCATTTGTTAAACATAATCAAAGATACCATGAGAGGTGGCGATTTTCAACCGCATTCTCTACACATAATAATGAACAACGTAGATAATTATGTTACATACAATAGTCCCATAGTTGACAAATTCCTAGAAAAATATGACAAATATTTCACTCATCAATGATCTCTTTCATTCTATCACCGATAAGAGACATAATACTAGCCCAATATTGATCATAAAAAGCTAATGTTTTTTTCGATTTACTAATTGGAATATTTTTGTAAGGTATTCCCATCATCTTGAATATCTTTCTCATAATAAAATTAACGCTAATCATTCTTTTCCGGTTTCCATTAATATTTTTAATAATCTTACCTATCTCAACAAATATAGCATCAATCTTATGTTTCTGACAGTTTGATATTTTAATGTTATATTTTTCTTCGATATTGAGTAATATGTTGTTAATGTGGTACTCTCGATGGTAAACAGATTTTCTTATAAATCTATGTATATTTTCATAAAAATTAACATATTCTTTCACATAATTATATCCTTGTACTACACCACAACTTAGACATGCTAACATCCCATCATCGTTAATAATATACTGATCATGACAGCATAAATCTTTTTTCGGTTTTTCATTGGAATATTCCAATTTTTGGTCACAAAAAGGACAGGAAATTTCTCCACAATTAATCAGTTCATCATGTATATCTATATTACAATCCATTATATACTATTAGATGATATTATTATTTATATGTTACTACAACATGACGTCACGCCACAGCTGTGGCGTTTTGTGGTTTAAATAGACTGTCTGCTTTTCCGATAATTTTAGACTTCCTGTTGAATGAAGTCACGCGATGGGGAATGCGTTCGTTACCACATGAAATAAAAACATATAGATTTCCATTAAATTATTGCCATCAGATGGAAAGTAGATATATAGTTGGGTTTGGTAAGAGAGCATTTTAATAAAAATGCTTTCGTACCCCCAACTATATAACTACTGCTATGTACATTGCACGATATATAACTGAATAAGTGATTTTTCTTTTTAACCTTTGCCATTTAACAAATGTACCATCATAAATAAAATCAGCAGTGGTTATTGAAATAATAATTATAGAAAAAGAAACATCTTGTTATTGGCGATGTTCCTGGTTGAAAGGTTTCACCATCATTAAGAATTAGATCATTATAAAGAACCACAGCATAATTAAAAAAACACATTTAGATTATTTATGAGATGTAAGTTTGGCATCGACTTTCTTTTTGTAGAGAAATTAAATGAAAAGCATGGCCCTTTCCCGACGGTGCTCCAAAATGATAGTCTTGAACGGAAAGAAAACTAAGGAAAAAGTAAAAAAAAAACAACAACAACAACCGCCGTTATCGGTTTCCAACGAAAACATGCCACTTAAACTATTTATGCTATCTTTATTATCCCTTCCTGACTTGTGTCAATAACCTTAAAAATGTAATGATATTTTCAATATATTCTGTTTTAAGAAAGGGTCTCTTCAAGGTAAAACATTTCAGTTTGCTTAAGGTATTGCGATGGACACTGAGGTGGCCATCATTATCCTGCTGCTGCTAGTTTCAGTTAGGCTTGGTAAGCTGGCACTATTATGTGTTTTCTTTTGACTGTGTTGCGACTACAGAGGTTCCTAAGACGTTTTAACTTCCAAAGAAGGAGTTGGATTATCGGTTTCGTTTGCTCTAATACGCTTTCGATGTTTAATTGAACGGGGCAACACCATACTTTCTTTTTCCTCATAGACAACATTCTTTTTCCACCTTTACGAATTCGCTTGCAATTGTAAGTTTTTATCCTCCTGAAACGGACTTGAAGAAACAACAGTTAGTGTGGTTGTGTATCTCTAAGTTGTGCGGGTTGTAACTTTTTGCAAATAATTACTTGACCTTGTGTTACTTATCATTTGATAGCTCCATTATTTTTTGTCTATTCTCGCCACGCTTTAATACAGAAATGTAGGTGAAAGATAAGGAACCAACTTCTGAGATCAGAAGTAGCCCCAAAAGATTCTTGGGAGAAATTAAAACAACAAAGAAAGGAGACGATAAGAAAAATAAAACCGAGTATAAAAGGGTTCGTTCTACAGCAGTTGGAGCACAAATGCCAGCGAGGCAAATTTATATAAAATGCTTCAACGTAGGCGACGTAACATCAGATGGTTATAATCTTGCGCGGAAAATACAATCTTTGGACGAGAAGTAAGGGGCCTTTGATCCCGAAGACACCAGGGACAGTAGTGTCAGATGTTGATGGTAGTGCACAAAAATGTCGATTAAATCCAAACCATTTTTTCAGAATTCAAAAACAGGAACCAAGATCGGCAATGATCACCACCTTTAGCATAGGGAAGAAGCAAAAATAGAGAAAAAAATGCTTTACGTTCCCTTACGTTATTGCTCGTGTTGCCTTAATTTTCTAATGTCAAAGGTTTTTTCAATTTTTAGCCATTTCCTGTGTGACCGAATCTCCCTAGACAACGTGTAATTTCTTTTTTGGCTCAGCTGATTGAGGTGACAAAGCACATATGGAGCGAGTGCGAAAGTCGTTTGCAACGCAGGGAACATTCTCTAGGCGACTTTTACACGCGCTCTGCCCATATTCTTCTTGTTCGAATGATTAGATATATTTTTCTCAGTTCCTCATTGCATTTAATATCAGTTTGGTTCTTGTCGTTCGACTATCCCTGCTGAGCAAACAGAGGGACTGCTTGTAGTCTAGCGCCTCCATAAATATTATGTCAGGCCTCTCTTCTTATGTACTTTGCGCCTCTTATATTAAGAAACCTGATACAGAGAAAAGGCAACTATCACAGCGAACAGTCTACATTACGGGGCAGAATAAATATAATTATTTTTGTTATTGTATTATATTTTTGATCACTTGGTTTCTATCCCTTACTTGTGTAGATATTTATAAATATATATATTTTTTTATTTTATAGTTTCGGGACAGTGTGAGACTCCCCTGGGAATGGAAGATGGGAGAATCCCCGACCCAGCGATTACAGCGAGTTCCCAAGTAAGTGCATTTTTTGGTTGTATCAAGAACCCATTACGGCCAAGCTAAATTTTGTTGTTTACTTCATTGTATAAAGTTTTGGCGACATCTTATTTTTACGATTTTGGAGGGGCGACATTTTGAGACGCTAAATTTTCTGGGAAGTTGGATAGTTCATTATCCCTCTTGCTGCCTCATTAGCATTAAGGTATCGGAAAATCCCACAATCCCACACAAACGAGCCAGAGTTGGTTCACGTCTATTGGTCAGTCAAAATGCATGGAGGTTAATAAATAAATTACCAAAACCCTTAGAAGGCTTGAGAAAAACAAACAGACAACCTGTTTAGAATCCAATACACCGTTACTCACTTAACCATGATTATCATATTCCTTTGTGTGTGTGTATGTGCGTGTGTGTGTGGGTGCGCGTCTGTGTGTAACGGAAAAAGTCATTATTCTTTATCATAACAGTGTTCCTTCTTTATTATCATCATTTGCTGTACACATTTATATTAGACAGTCTATCGATTATCCAGTGTCCAGACCTCATCCACATTTTTTGTACTACATTACAGTACTTTAACGCCTCGGTTACCCAGTACTCTACGCAACATTCTCTTTCCTCACGCTAAACAGAAAATTGCACACCATCACTTCAGGCTGAAATCAACTAATCTAAATTTACATAAATCAATATCAGCCAACATTTATTCCATAAACAAGACCCCAGATTCCCTACATACTCTGGTTTCACTCTAGAGTCTTCGAGTTCCAGGTCTCTATCAAACTGCCACTCCTAGCTTCCAGCCCATCAGAGAGCTACTCTAAACTTTAACTCTAATACCCCAAGAAATATTTGCAGCGTTATCCCTAATGTGGCGCACTACCACGCCACTAGGAAGCATGAAGCCACCTCTCCTTTATGGACACACAGCCACAGCTCTGAGGACACACTGCCAGACGTCTTTGTGGGCACCCAACCGCTGCGTTGTGAGCACACGGCCACACATCTTTGTGGGCACCCAGCCACACATCTATGTGTACACACAGTCAAACCTCTTGGGTGGGCACACGGCCACAACCCTAGTGGGCACATAGCTACACCTATTAGTGCCAGACAGCCACACCTCTTTGGAGGGTACACAGCCACACCTCTTTAGTGGGCACACAGTCACACCTCTTCAGTAGCATGCAGCGACACCTCCTGGGTAGGCACACAGGCACATCCCCTGGTTGGGCACACAGCCCCACCTCTTTAGTGGGCACACAGCCACACTTATTTAGTAGCACGCACCCCCCACCACCTGTATGAGCACACAGCCACACTTCCTGGGCGGGCACAGAGCCACACCTCTTAGGTGAACAGACAGCAACCCCCTTGATTGGGCACACAGTCACACTTCTTCGGGTGACACAAAGCCACACCCTAAACCCGATACCTAAGGGCTTCACCCCCTTCCATTGGTCGTAAATCCAGATCCTCTCTCTGTTCTCTGACAACAGCTAAGCAGTCTACAAATATAAACGAATGCAACATATGAGTGTATGAGCAAAGCACAAGTAAAAATAAGAAGACCAATCGCGTCCGGAAAATGAAAATAGGGGTGTAGCCGGCCAAAGTAGTTCCATAAGAGCTAAGACATAATGCTAGGACATAATGCTAGACCAACATGCCCGGATGAGCATCCTTGCATAAATTACCGGCCATGTGCTTGCGAAGGAAAACGACCAACAATCCGATAAATATTACACCTAGAACAAGCTCGTTATAAACCAACGAATCAACAGCAACTAGAAGGATTAAGCTATAATTCTCACCACCAAAGTTCCTTCTGCCTTATTGGTTCACCCGTTGTCTCAGAGTCTACCGGGGCTTGTGAATCAATAAAATCTTGTCGTGAAGCCGCCGAGTCCTGTTGGGAGTTCGTCGGGCCTGAAGAAGCTGAAGCCGCCTCAGAGACAGGATTATTCGTCGCATTATCCGCGTTGGGCTGTAAAGCCTGAACTATTTCCACAACCTCTTTGTTGTTGACCGGAATAGGACGCAACTGGTCTACCATAGCGTAGCGAGTTGTTGACTCCGCGACTTGTTAGCTTGACTGACACACATACATATAATTAGGTTGCTCACATAATTTCAATGACGTCATCCCGAGGGGTCATGAATATTCAATGAGGTTTGAATAGTTAGACGAAAGGAAGGAGCGGTCTTGTTTGAAAATTATAAAGTATTCACGTTTTAGCAGAATTTGGTGATTTCTAATCACAGAAATTCCGAAAATTTCATGTCGCTAAAATATCCTATAATAAGGTACATTATTTGGACTATGAATAGGAAACAGACCAACACACCACCATCCCTTCAACCACTCTAAACATACATGATCACCACTTCCACCACTCTATAAATACACCATCAGAGCAGTTTAACCACTCTATACATTCACCATCAAGACTTCTGTCATAAACGTTTTGTTAACCGGAAATGTCTTATGTACTTCCTGTTATTTGATTGACAGTTTTTGCACGTGAGTGAACTTTTGGATCGGATAACAGATGTTTTAGAAATTAAAAGAATGAGAGATTAAATAGAATTCGATTCTCGGTTTTCACCCACGTGACTTCCGCCTTGACGACGGTTGCTATCCGCCATGTTGGTGCCCAAACAAAACCCGTTCAACAGAGAGATCACAGTGAGAAAGCAAGCGTGACAATGGTTCTTTGCGTTGTTTTTGGTTGTGGAAGTAGAAGTGGCCGAGATAAAGGAATTGGATTTTATCGAATACCTTCAGTGGCAACCAACAAAGGAGAATTTGAAGAAGAACTGACTACAGAGCGGATGGAAAAATGGATAAATGCGATCAGCCGCGGAGACACGGAATGGAAAGGCGTCCTCAAAAGCGAACGGGTATGTGGAAAGCATTTTGTTTCTGGAAAGCCAGCTCCTTACTGGCATAAGCACGACGTGGATTGGGTGCCCACATTGCAACTTGGCAAGAAAAATTATCGTCGTAAATCAGACCATGAAGCGAACGCAGAAAGAGCTCAAAGGGCAAAGAAGCGAGAGCAACTTGCGGTCGAACGACAAGAACGCGAAGTGGCAGAGAAACGTCGAAAGCTTTTGGAAGATAGCCTTCCTGTTGCTCAGATCGACTTTAGTCAGCCAAGTACTTCGACTGAAGAAGAGGGAAGTCGAAACGATGGGAATGAGGAGACCATTTCTTGTGATCTGGCGGCCATAGCAGTAAGCGAAGGTGAAGAAATCGAACCGGAAACTGTTAAGGACGCCGAGTGCCAAACCACCGAGTTTGACTACATGTTTCAGACAAGCAGATATCAAGCCCCAAATAGGGATTTCTTTGACACTGAGGATAAAGTTCGCTTTTACACTGGGCTACCGTCTATGGAAGTAGTAATGGTTGTTTTCGAGTTCGTCTCCCCACATGTTACACGGCAAACACAGTCGCTCGACAGATTTCAAGAGTTCATCATTGTCCTTATGAAACTAAGACTAAATGCACCGTTGCAGGATCTTGCATACCGGTTTGTTGTTTCAGTGTCTACAATTTCCAGAATATTTTCCCACTGGATTGTTGTGATGGACACAAGATTGTTTCGCTTTGTGTACTGGCCTGACAGGGACCAACTGTGGAGGACAATGCCCCAGTCCTTCCAGTATGCATTCGGTAAGAAAACAACTGTTGTGATCGACTGCTTTGAGGTATTTATCGAGAGGCCTTCAAACTTGCTAGCCAGGGCACAGACATTTTCAAATTACAAACATCATAATACAATCAAAATTCTGGTAGGGATAACACCACAAGGAACAATTTCATTTGTGTCTGAAGCCTGGGGAGGTCGTGTCTCTGATAAATTTTTAACTGAGAACTGTGGCTTCCTGGACGAACTGATTCTTGGAGACATGGTCATGGCAGACCGGGGATTCACCATCACCGAGAGTGTTGGACTGAGAAATGCTAAACTGGTGATACCAGCTTTCACGAAGGGCAAATCTCAGCTTGACCCAGTGGACGTGGAGCAGACAAGGGGCATTGCAAATGTCAGAATTCATGTTGAACGTGTTATTGGACTGCTTAGACGGAAGTATACTATACTGGAAGGTACCTTGCCAACCGACTTTTTGATATGTAATCATGAAAACTCTGATAGGCGTACTGCATTGGTAGATCATATGATTAGAGTTTGTGCAGCTCTTGTTAATTTTTGTCCTCCAATTGTACCATTTGATTAGATCAACTTCACATTTAAATACTGTACATCAACTCTTCTCATTAAGCCACCTGGGTGTTTGATTTATTCCAGGGGATTTCAAGGGGTGGAATAAAAATTTAGTTAAGTGCAGCTCAATGAAAGCTATCAGGATATAAAATAGGGTATGATATCAGGACTTACATGTAGGTGCTGATATGAGTTAACACTGCAAAGTGTTGCTTCTAAATTTGCTTATTACATTAAATTTTCATGAAACCTTATTTTTGTAAATTTTGCGATTTAAAAAAGAAGCACAACGGGCTGTTGGAAATGTGTAACTTTTTGAAAATGCGTTAATAACTCAAGGACTTTTTACATAACATTGCCAAGAAAATAAATCATCTCACTCAAAAACACAAAATTAAAGTGACTCATAATAAACAATTATTGGATGAGGTTGAGCAAGATATCATGAATTATCAAAACCGAGGTCTGTGTTCGGCCTCGGCAGATAATACAGACACGAGTTTTTGGTAATTCATGATATCATGCGAAAACCGAATTCAATAATTGTTTTATTATACATCCTCATCCTCAGAAACAGAGGCGAAGCGTTCAGCCATTCTGTTTCTGAGGATAACACTTCAAGGGGCTTGCTAACCAGGCAGACTTTGAACTTGACATGATAAATGCAATATCTGCAGCAGATATTGTATTTATCATGTCAAGTTCACAAGCTATTGTAAATTGATTGAACGCTCTTGACCAATAAGATTTTTCATAGTGAGTCTGATGTATAATAATACAAAATGTTCTCATAATGTTGCAAAAAATTATATGCGAACCTGACAGTCATGAAAATTTCATGTAATGAGGTGTGTATTTTTTTTGTGAACAAGGAGGGGTGGCCTCATAAATTTCTTCTAAAGAGGGGTGGCTTAATAGAGGATTGGTATGATTTTGCAAAGGAAATATGAAAGCTTGTTTATATCATGCCTCCGGCCTGTGTATGGATATTCTTATTCCTTTTCCATGTCAGGTTCAGGTATAGCATTTTGTTTTAATTCTGCTTTTGCAAACAAAACAAACAACAACAAAATAAGGGAAAGTTTTGTTTGAATGTAACTCAGGTCTTGATAAGTTTATTTAGTTGTAATAAGTTTATTAAGAGAACACATTAGTCAAGTTGCCATTAAGAATCTAACCAGTTTCATTATGCAATGAGGCAGCCAAGGAACAAAATCTAAAAGATGCCTACATTTCCATTCATGATATGTATTGACATGTGTCATTGTTCATCCTTAGTGGGATAGGACTAGATTGCAAAATTTATTTTATTGTGAAGTGTAGTGTACATAGTTGTAGCTAGGGGCATACTAGGATTTTTGAAAACTTGAGGGCCCAGTGTAGTAGTTTAAAATTTGCAGGAACAGTTTAGTAGTTTTTAACAGTTTCATTGTTGCATTATTTTCTGTTTTTGGACACAGAAAAAGTACTTTGAATCTTATAGGCTGTTTACACCCCTAAAAGCTTTGATTGATATGCCAAGGTACTTTGTGTAGGACAAGGCATTCTGTTACTTGCTTGGACACTGCAAAGCATATTAAAGGTATGAAAAGCTAAGGCAGTTTGTTACAAACAGATTTTTTAACTAGACTGCAAGTGCCAGAAAAAAGTCGGAATATTTCACATACAAGGTAAACAAGTAGCATAACTTTAATTAAATAATATAACTAATGTTCAATTTCAAATTTTTCTAGTTGTTTAGAAAACTGTGAAAATAGGATAATTTTGTAAAAATAAATGTCATGTATTTACACCACAGTGTGATTTCTGTAGGAAATAGATACAGAATGATATTAATAATTTGAACATGCTGTTTAACACAATAGATTGTTACATCTTTAATGGTATGAC